>VZUH01001677.1:28961-144010 GCA_013401175.1 Xiphorhynchus elegans | reverse complement strand
ACATCCTTCCTACTTCTTTTCAATGAAAAAACAAATGCCACTGCAATGTGGAACACTGGCCTCTACTTGCATGTCTCTGAAACAAGGTTTTACAGACCCCCTGTATTTGGGACAGAACAAATACCAGATGCACGTGAGAAAACCATTTCATCCTCAGTGTGGGAGACTGTTTTGTAGGAAAGAACAGCTGGGCTGGTTTCTTTGCTGCAGTGACCTCGTGCTGCAGGCAGAGCTGCCTCCCAGTAAAGGGACATTCCTACACTGAGGAGCATTCCCACCTCCTAAGGAAGTTTCCCTGTGCCTCAGATTTAGGTATCTTTTGGAATGTTACATGTAACATTCTGTGGGTTTATTTGAAAGATAAAAATAAGTAGTTGTTTTTTTTCTTCAGCCCATTAATACTTTTGCAGTGGAACCCCCTAAGGAAAGAGAAGTCTCCTTTTCCATTACACACAAAGTTTACTGGACCTTGCCCAGAGCACAGCCCGACCCCAAATGCAGCTGTACAAACCCACCAAAGGCAATGGAACTGGATTCAGTTTAACAGGAAAACCCCTTCTCATCAGTGAGAAATCCAGCATGAGAAGAACTCAGCCAGATCCTCAGATCCCAGGAAAATGGGGGCCCTGACAAGAGAGCAGGGGGATGGTGAGATTCCTATTGCTGTGGCCATTTTGAGGGAGTCACTGCTCACACCAGGGTAACAGTTTGATCCTGCTTTGTAAGAGCAATGTTGAAGTTCTCTCCTTCCTGTGGGACAAATGGCTAAACCAGAAACCAGCTCTGGATGCCACGAAGGAACAGAGAATTTCCACCTCAGGAACATTGGTCTCATGGTTATGAAAGCACCACTGTGACCTGTTAACTCATCAAATACTTTCATTTAAAGATAAATCTCTTGGCTACAACATAGGATGGAAGGACTTAAGATGGTTTGGGCTAACCCAAACTATTGGATTATTTCTCCCTTTAGGAAATGCAACCACAGGAAGTTTTTCTGTCACTTGGTGACACATCTTCATCTGAAACTAAAGGAAGTGGTGACCAAGATAAACCTCAGAAGAAACAGTTTCTTGCTCTCAGTTTACAGCTCAGTAACAGCTAAGCTTTGTTACACAGCCATAAGAAACAAAATACCTCTGGATAAAACAACTGTTCTAATTGAACAATAAAATGGTATCCAACTGAAAGTCACCAAAGAATTTGGATGATTTTCTGGCATCACTTTAAATCTCACCTTTCCTGCAGGTACAGCTGTTGAAAGGTGTGTATGAAATCCCTAATGTGTTTCAACCAAGCCCAGAATTAACAGCACCTCCCGCACAAGGAAAGCTCCCCGTGGAAAGGGCAGTTTTGAGTAATTCTGGACATCTCTTGGGGGGTTTGTGTCTGTCTCCTGAAAAGGAGATAAGCACATGGCTCCTGGCTGGGCAGTGCACCTCGGGAAGGGACAGCAGCTCCTTTCAGGCCTTCAAGGGAAGGCAAAAACAAAAAACATGAAAGGAAATGAGGGGGTGTCATAATATTTTACAACAGGATGCTGAGGATCTGCAAACACAAGAGGAGAGCAAGGAAAGCCCAGCAGGCCTGATGTGCCCCCTTCAGTGAGCAGGACACAAAGCCCATCCATCACAGGGTGTGACAGCAAACCCCACTCTGAGCCCTGAGGTGCCCCCAGCACGGGCTGCTCACCTGGAGCTCTGGCTGCTACTGTGCCACACAGCATCAGGAGGATTTCCTTCAGAGCTTTTAAATGCTTGTTTGGAAAGAATTAATAATCCTGTAAAACTGTAGCACATAATTTAAACGTAACCAGAATTTAAATTTAGGCTAATGTCCAATTACGTTATTAATAAGAATGCAATTACATAATATGACATTATTAAAAGTTAAATACTGCCTTTGTATTAAGTGTAGTTAAATCTTTTCTTCAAATAGTCCCTTGAAAAGAATGCCTTGTTTGAAAGGCTGGCTCAGGATTTATGAGCCAGGAGAGCTTGTGTCTCATCCTGCAGGATGAATATTAAATCTGGCTGAATTAGTCAGGCCCAGCATCTGACCTACCTGGGATTTTCCTTTATGACTTTATTGTCTGTGCTTTATCCTCCAATGTACACATTCACCTCCCCCAAGGAAGGCAACAACCACCTCAATTAAACACTGCAGATGTAATTACAGGCACTGTAATTAGCTCCAAGCTAACTCACAACAGCTCTCCAGGCTCCCTAAAACTGGGAGACCAGGGCAGGGGTGGAGAAGGAGGGTATTTCAGATTTCAAGAAAGGAAAATCAGCAGAAGGTTTCCTACCATCATTATGTGGAGGGGGAAACTGAGGGGCAGGAAACTTGAATAAATTACTGACACAACTCAGTGGGGCATAAATCCCAAAAGTTTGTGCTTTTGGGACAAAAGTGTAGCTGGATGGTTTTCTCTGTTTAGGATTTTTATTGTGCATTGGAGGGGTTCTCATCCTCTGTTTAAAGACCTACATCTTTTACCTCTGCATTTATGAAATGGGAAAGCAATGCCATAGAAAAATGCCTCAGCCCTATCCAAGGGCTTCATCTCTGACTCTCCACCAGCAGAAGGGATATCTTATTAATAGCAATTCACAGTGGACAGCAAAGCCATTAAATGAATGTTGCTCAGACATTCTGAATAAACTCTGACACTGCCTTACACCAGCTGAGAACTAATGCAAGATCACAGTAACACACCTTCATCACAATTTGTTAATAGAAACAGCCACTCAGCTATTCATAATTTTTGATTCCTTAAAGAAGATGTATTTTAAGATCAGAAGAAGATCTTAAAGTGGTGTCTCAATTGGCTACGATGCTGATTATTCTGAATTATTTAGCAGGGTATTTGAAGAAAACCTTCTTGCTGGGAAAAAAATTGACTGTATTTTCATTTTCATGGGGATTAAAATGATTGAGTGCCTCAACCAGAGAGGCAGCAGATTATTTATTTCTTGCAATTCACCAAAAGTATTAAAAACCAGAAGAGCCACAACTGTGGGTTTTAATGTCTTTCATTGCAGCGTGTGGCAGACAGGAAGAAAGAAAAATGTGTTTACTACCTCATATCATTGGTGCTCTCCCCTGACAAAAGGGAATTCATTTCCTTTCCAGGTCTTCTTGCTCAGAAAGCCCCTCAAACCCAAAAATCTCAAGACCCCCAGCAGGAGCAGCATCCCTACATACACAAACCCCTCTGCAGCTCCATCCACAGCCAAGCACAACAACCCCCTCTCTCCTCTCTTTGCTCAATGAAGTCCAAGCAGGCAAAGGAACTTGAAATTAAGCTTTTGTTCACTGTCTATTTAACAAGAGGAGCCCAATCACAGGGAAAGGGTGATAGGTTGGTATTAAAAAGTGTAGGCTTGGAGGGGTTGGGTTTGCTTTGCTTTTTAACACACACAAATGTATTTCAGAAAGGAATTATATAATCAAATTAATTTTTAACATTTCTTCCTAGGGATTTTCTTTAGGCTTATTACAGCAAACTACAACATGAGTAAAAGAATATGAATTTTTTCTTTCCAGAAAACATTCTGTGACCAGAAAGAGCTTCCCAGAAAAGAATAAGCCTCAGACATGCAAAGTAAGGAACCACAAATGGTGTGTGTTATCACCAGCCCTCCCTCACATGAGGGAAACACTGTGCAATCACACTTTCCCTTCCTAGTTCAGGAAGATTCTGAAGCAAGGCCACAATTCCCAGGCTCACTTTTAGCAACCAAAAACTCCAAGTAGCCCCCTGCTTTCCAGTGGTCCTGCTGGCCAAATGCTGGCCAATTCGAACCCAAGTGTTTTCCTCCTGATACTCTGGGGGGGGGGAAATGAAGGATTAAAGGCCCAGATGATGTGGAGAAGCAGGAGGCCCATCCAGCTGTGATTCAGGGGCCTGGTGGGATGACTCCACCTCTGCCAGAGCCTGCAGAGGCACTGGAGCTGTTGGGGATTCATGAAAAGTATTAAAAACCAGAAGAGCCACAAGGGGGAAAGTGGGAAGAGCCAAAGAAACTTTTTCCTCACAAATTCTGGAGAAGATACACCATGGGGATATAAAATGAAGCAAAAGAAAAGCTCCAGAGTGAAACAGCAGGAAGAAAAAAATCCCAGAGGAAAAAATGGAAAAATTTTAAAGTCTAAAAAAATGCCATTATGGAAATAATTCAGAACCATAACTGGGGATTTTGTGAAGATTTAATTAATAGTCACAAATTACTGTTTTTCAAACCTGCATTTAGTTAGATGACAGGACTCCAGAGAAAGCCAGAGACTTGTCACTGTTAATTTTCAGAACGAAACAATTATATTTCCAAAAATGAACCAAAATCCTGCTTGGTGTTCAGATTTAACATTCTGTTTTCTTCTGTAAAGCTTCAGATAAAATGCATTTCCTTCCAGAGATCTGTCTAAACAGGCACTCAGGGCTTGTCAGACCTATCCAAGCCAGAGGGGTGGTGTTTGAACTCCCTGAATTCACACAGGAGGGAGCACAAACTGCAGGTATTTTTCAGGGAAAGGTGAGGTGGGTCTTGCTTTCCTGGCTGTTTCCTGCACAAAACCAGTACCATGGAGAGCCTTTTTGTGGTCAGAATGTGAGTAATGACAGGAATCACTGCAGAGCTTTTTTTCCTTGTTCCCAAGTGCACTGGAGGGACTGTCCCCAGCCAGGGGGGTCACACAGGGCAGAGGTCACAACTGGAGTGGGTTCATGAGCATGGATCTAACACAGAAACCACTGGATGCACTGGATCTTCCCATGGAAAAGAACAGTTTAATCTCACACTTACCTTCCCTGTCAGAACAGAAGGAAATTCTGTATCAAACTTGTTGCTCAAGCCAAACCTTGAAAACAAAAGAGACAAACAAAATATATTCCACCTAACTTATTTTGTTTCCCTTAATCAAAAAATGTAATAAGATTTTTTTACTTAAAAAAAATAAAATATTAATCTTTTGCCTTTACATTTACATTAATTCACGAGCTTTCCATCTCAGTTTATATAAGGTCTTGTGTATCATTCATAAGGTCATTTACAAGACAGAGAAATACAGCTTGTTGCCCTACTCCAATACCTCTGAGTCCTCAAAAAATACAAAAACTCTTTGACAATTGAGTGGCAGCAAGTTTCAACCTTTGCTATCTTTAAGGAAAAAACCTCCAGCTGTTAAATTCCAGTTTTACTTGGTTCAATAATCCTTTTACTCATGCAATTGTCCCACATGCAACAGATGCAGCTCATTATAAGGAAGCCATTCATCATCACCATCATCATCATCATCATCTAACCACATGGGTTTAAAGAACTGCTTTGGGCAGAGTGAAACTGTCTCATGCAAAACACATCAGAGCCTCCACAAAGAACAGTTCTACAGCTGTGAACTCCAAGAAAACTAACTCTAGCTATCACTGTGATTACTCCTCACTGAAGTGGTGTGGGTTTTGAGCAAGAGGTTTTCATTACAAGCAGGGCAAGCTACAGGGAGCTGGGCTTTGCTCCAGAACTCCTGAACCTTCCCAGCTCAGCACCTGAACAAAGCACAGCAGCAGCTGCCACCTGCATGTTTGATCAGAGCTTGATGTTACCTTTGTGGTTAAATGGATTGCACATCAAGTCCACTGCCAGCTCTGCTAAGCTATCTCCTGAGTGGCTGTGCTTGAAGAAAGAAAAAACCCAAAAGGAAGAGCACAAATACACTGTGTTGTATTTACTGGGGAAACAAACCTAGAAAGTACTTGCTTCGAGTCCAGCTGACACCAGACTTACTCCCTTCTGCTCCCTTGTACCAACACCAGTGTTGCTGAGATATCCCACAAGGGTTTGGGTTGGAAGGACCTCAAAGCTCAGGTGGCTCCAACCCCCTCTCCAGGACACACCAGTCCCCATCATTGTATCACACACACACTCAAGGGCACCAGGTAATAGTCCAGATGGCCAAAAGTGACCATGGGACTCGTTTAGAAGGAGGCAAAAAAGGTACAGTCAACCCTAAAGAACAGAGAGGCACAGCAGAAGAACTTGTGCTGTCTTTAGAAATCCAGTCAGCTAATTGAAATGTTTGGCAACAACACTGGGGAAGGCCAAGCCAGGTCTTCAGTGAATAACTCATGGCAGAGCCTTGACTCCTGTCAAGAGCATCATACTGGAGCACTGGTTGTGGAAAACATGAAACAAATCCACCAGAACAGTCAAAATGGTAAGATTTTAGCAAGCACAAAGGTTACTAATGCAGCACATTTCCATCCTCTGTGAATGTAACCTGGCAAGTCAGCCTCCACATTTTGGAGCTTTTCTTTTCAAGCTGAAATCTCCCAAGTTTTGTGATATCTATTTAGTTTTAAGGAAGCCTGAAAAGCAGGGAAGTAACCTTTCCAAACTTTAAAAACACCCAGAAAAGACTCACAATATGGAACACACACACACATAAGCCTGTTTTGAGAAATACAGACCTCTCTGTGCATTGACAATGAGACCACCTGAAAGGGTCCCAAGGTAGGAGTAATCAGATAACTTAATAAAAGAACTACTGGAAAGTTCAGGTCATACTCAGACTTATTTCCTCTGCCCATACAACAGACTAATGCCACTGAATCCTGCCAAAGGGCCACCTCTCCCAGAACACTGACTCTCACAAGGCCAGGTGCCCAGGACACAGCAAAAGAAAGAAAAAGCAATAATAAAGAGGCAAACATGTACTAGCAGCTCCCCAGAATACTCCCCTGACCTTCAACAGCTCATAGTTCAAACTATTCCTAAGCCACAGGTAGTGTCTTTTCTCTCTGTGATCACATATGCTCATTAAAATTCCCACTGCACCCCCAATTTCCATAAAGAAATAAATCAGTGCTTTTGGATTTAGAATTCTGATGAAGGATGTGAGATCACAGTATATCTTATTACATTAAATTTGAAGGCTGATGCAATGAAATCTGTTTCAAACCCAAAACTTTCCTCAGCTGCCAAAACATTCCCTTCAGTTGTAGCACATCCAAAAAACCTGAGTCACAGGAATGCATCTTTCCCACTGACACCTGCAAATGGCTGGGAGGATATAAAAGGTTTTAACTACACTGAAAACAGGACTAAGCCACACTCAAACATTACATTTAGCCAGCATCACTGATGGCCTGTAGGACAGTTTTACTGAAGTGGCTCTACCCTGTGATTATTTACCACAGAGTTTAGAAGCATGCAACTCCTTGTTAGATTGTTGAGGGGAGTGGTGATCCAAGAACCAAATAAAATAAAAAAGATTTGAAGCAGGATGTGACAGCTGTACAGTTTTGCAAGCAGCTTTGTAAAAGTACTGAAGTGTTATTAGAATATTTAATGGGGAAAAAAAGTTAAGATCTAGTCTTGATCAAGAGATAATTAACTTCATTAGGCTTCCTAGGACAGATCCTAGCATGATCAGACCTATAAAGCATCCTAAAATTCCCTGTATTTAAAAGTCACTGTGTCAAATCAATTCCAGTACCTGTCCTTTAAGTCATTTCAAACATCAGCTGGGGGTGACTTCTTTCTGGGCCAGCTCTGAGTCCTCAGTGAGAGCTGCCCAAAGTGCAGCATTCAGAAATCCAGAGCAGTCACCACATCCTTGGGTTGCACTTTTCTCACTGCATGACAAGTGTCTCTAAAAGCAAGGCACTGTGTCCTACAGGCTGCAACAGAACCAGGATGACCTCACTTTGCAGTCCTGTCCCTCTTTCCCTGATTTCCTGGATGGCATCACACAAGTCCCCTCACCTCACCTTCCCCCAGCAGGAAACTTCTCCTAGGGAGCTGTAATAAGTTATATTATTAATAAATCCCTCCAATTAAAGACAGAAAGGAACCCCCTGAATGACCAGTGCCAAACCCCACCTGCAACAGGCACGATGCCAAGTTCTTTACAAAGCAGGACAGCAGGTTTCCTGTCCCCAGGAGATTTTGGGAAACACTTTCTCTTATCCAGAAGAGACATATTTACAGGTGCTTTGGTTTTTCTGGTAACTTTGACTTAAATAGTGCTTCACCCTCCTTTCTCCCACTGCTGTATTTGTGGATAGTGACCAGCCTTACTGGACTACACAAGCCAAACCTGGCCAGGCAAGCTCTGCAGGCTCCTTGGAGCAGAGCCCCTTTCCCCACACCTCATCCATTCATCCTCCCTGGAACAGAGGAGCCCCCATCCCACACACTGCTCTTTAGGAGGTCTCAGCTAAGCTTTGTCCAGCATAAAGATGCTATTCATCAAGAAAAGAATAAAAACTGGAATAAATGTCCAGGTAAAGATGCTATTCATCAAGAGCCCTGAGCTGAAATCTCCTTGAATGCCTGGCATTTCTCTTCCTAGTTTAGGACATTTCCCTGTGAACCAACAGAACTCTCCAAGAGTGTCCTTGCCCTTGGATGATGTTTTGGAAAACAAAGGTTTCAGTAAGTACTGGGAGGCTGAGGTCATTTGCTCTTTTAAGTATGCAGAAAATGGAGTAATACCAGATAATAATCAAATGTCATCTTATCACAAGTGGCTCTTCCCTCCCTTCCCCAACTGATGACAAGCTTTTCATCAGCCCCTGCACTGTGGGTCCCTGGGGAGAAAACAGGATGGAAATCCAAAAGCTAACTTCTAGCCAAAAGCAGGAGCTTGCAGACTTCAGCAGGAATCACAAGCTGGATACTAAGGGCAAAAATATCTTAATGGCAATTTCATTACCTCATTACCATCCATCCACAGGGACTTAATGATATGGAAAAATTACAGCAGATAAATGAAGCCCTATAACCAAGTTACACTTTGTTTACTGCTCTGTTTCTGAGAGTTATTGCCTTTGCTTTGCTGGGCATATGACTCAGTCTTCACTAAAAATGCCTATGTTGTGGCCAAATACACCAAGCAGAGTCACAACTGGCTATGCCAGAAACAGCAAACAAGGGGTTTACAACTCATCCAAATGGAATTTCAGAAGCAAAGGCATTTACTAGGACCTACGAATTTCTCTGTGCTAAAATTCAAAAGCTTTCTGAAAACACTAAGCATGACTGAGAGCTAATTTTTCCAAAGGAAGAACCTTGAACATGAGGAACAAACGTTTTGCTAAGCATTTTCACACAGATTCTCTCTCTCTGAGTAAAATAAGACAAATACACTTTTCATGGTCACTCTTACCATGCACAGGGGTAGATGGATGAGCAGAAGTCAGTGGATAAAGGAAGATCCTGCTAAATATCCTGGGAAGCTTCTCTGAATTTACATGTGGCACTGTTGGACACTGCAGAACAGCTCTGTGAGGGTGAGCAGCTCACTGACAAGGTCATAAGAATAAAAACTCTCATGCAAGAAACTAACACAAAGTCTGAATCTACCAGCTTGGGAGTTTTTTATAAGAGAACTGTCCAAGAACAGCTGAAGCACAAGATGACCCTGGAATCTGAGAGTTATCCCTTCTCTATACTCCAAAAGCACCAAAAAAGCCAGGAGAAAGGAGGCACCTGAAAAAAAAATCCAAGGAAAACAATGGCTTTATAAAGATAACCAGTCTTTTTTTTTCTGACTTGTCAGGACAGAAATTTTTATCAGCAGTGTTCCAGAGAGGTTCAGAAAACAAACACAAGTTTCAGTGGCTGACGTATCCCAGCTCAGTAACTGGAGCAGACTGCTCCTGCAGCCAACTGATTTCAAAAGAATCCCTGAGATCAAAAAGTGACAGAGCTCCAGCACTGATACATTCTAACCACAAACTCTCTGGGAAGCAGACCAGTTCCCTTTCATAAGGAAGTCAGGATTACATACTCCAGTGTCCAGGGTTTACTGGCATTTTATTGCTAATGTGCACTAACTGGTTTTATTAGTTTAAGGAGATTTAAAAAGACATCACTGAGGTGCCAAAAGCTGCCTCTTGCCACGCAGGTAGGGATACCTGTAACAGGAAGAAAGATGAGAGGGGTGGGAGAAAGGGAAAATAAGCTGGATGGGGATTCAGCTCAGGATTTCCACATCACTGAGAAGTATTGCTTCCTTTTGATGCAAACACCCCTAGTTCTTGGAGGTGCTCCTGCCCATCCCCAAGAGATGCTGGAGCCAAGAAGGAGTTTAAAGGAACATCACAATAAAAAGCAGCACGAAGCAAGTTAGCGGGTAATGTTTTCCCCAGGTAACTCCTAAGAAGGGTAGGTGACATTCTGACCATTCTGCACGTGTTCCACCTCTCCCTTAGCCAGCCCACGAGCTCCCTGGGCTCAGGGCAGCCAGAAATTCCAGCACCACGAGCAAGTGGAGCAGCAGAGCAGCTCCCCACGGGCACCAGCTCCATGCAAACCTCGTTCAGACTTCCAGGAGGGCACTAGCACACTCAACACTTCTCCCCTTGGGAGGGGAGAGCCTTCCCCACGCTGCACTTAGCTCGCACTGCACCTATCTACAGAGAGAAATGAGCATTTTATGCAAAGCAGAGGCAGAGCCAAAGCACCACAAGGTGGGTCCCTGCCATACAGGCCCTTCAGTACCTCCCTCCCTGCCATGACCATTAACGTAACAACCAACACTTGGCTCTATTAATTAATTCTTCCGCTCGCAGGAGTAACAACATCAAAAAGCTCCCTCCATCACCTCCAAGCAAACACAGCTTGCCCACCCTCTGCTCAGCGGCTTGGACGAGCAGCAAACACTGCGCCCCCCGGTCAAAAACACTCCTCCCGAGCCCACCCGGGGGGAAGCCGGGACAGAGCCGAGCAGCGTGGGGACACACCGGGGCACGGCCGGGCCTGCTGCTCACCCAGCACACCGCCCGGGCAAACGCGGCCCCGGGGACGGAGGGAGGGAGGGAAGGAGGGAGGGAGAGAAGGAGGGAAGGAGGGTAGGAGGGAGGGAGAGAAGGAAGGATGGAGGGAAGGATAGACAGAGGGATGGATGGAGGGAGAGAGGGAAGGAGGGACGGAGGGATGGAAGGAAGGAGGGAAAGATGGATGGATGGAGGGAGG
Source organism: Xiphorhynchus elegans (assembly GCA_013401175.1). Lineage (NCBI taxonomy): Eukaryota > Metazoa > Chordata > Aves > Passeriformes > Dendrocolaptidae > Xiphorhynchus > Xiphorhynchus elegans. The sequence continues at coordinate 133,031 of VZUH01001677.1, read as the reverse complement.
GAGGGAGAGAGGGATGGAGGGAGGGAGGGAGAGAGGGAAGGAGAGAGGGAGGGAGAGAGGGAGGGAGAGAGGGAGGGAAGGATGGAGGGAAGGAGGGCCGGCCGCCCGAGTTGCAGCGCCGGGGGTGTCGCAGGGCCCGGAGCGCCGAGCCCGCGGTGCCGGGGGCCGCAGGGCAGCTCAGCCCCGCAGGGCAGCTCAGCCCCTCAGCGCCGCCCTCACGCCCCGGCCCCGCCGCGCTGCCCGCGCTGCCCCCTTACACGGTGATGTGCCCGGCGCCCCGCACCGCCACGGGATCGGGCGCGTCGCGGGGCCGCGGCAGGTCCTGGCTGCGCACCACGGGCTGGGGCTCGCCGCGCTGCCGGCCCTGCTCTTCTTCCTCCTCCTCATCATCCTCCTCCTCCAGCTCGTAGATCGTGTCGAAGTCCGCCATGTTGGGCAGCAGGACGCTCATCCCGGCCCTCCCGCCGCGCATGCGCACCGCGCGCGGGGGGCGGGCCGGGCCTCGGGCGGGAGGGGGCGGCGCAGGCGCAGTGGGGAGGGCGGGCTGTGGCAGTGTCGGTGCGGGAGTGGCGTTGTCATTGTCATTGTGTCCTGTTGTCGGTGTGGTATTGTCAGTGTCCGTGTGGTGCTGTCACTGTCTGTGGTACTGTCCGTGTGTCACTGTCACTGGCTGTGGCACTGTCCCCATGGCACTGTCCCCAGTGTCCCCGTCCCCTCCCGGTGCCCCCGCCGAGGTGTCAGCCCAGCCCCGCTGACCCCAGGACCCCCCTCACCCCCAGGGCCCCACAGAAGGAGGTGTGTGCCTGCCGATTGCAGAGATTCCCCCCCCAGGTTTGGTCCCCGAGGCTTTGTCTAAGCCGTGGGTGCTCGGGGAACTCGAGTGTCTGTGTCATTAGAGTTTATAACTCAGCCCCGTCCCGCCCCGGGGGCACCAGGAGCTGCTGAGGGAAGCTGTGATCACCCATGGAGCGAATGGTGAGATGTTCTCCCTCACAGCTCATGAAATGTTCTCCCTCAGGGCTGGGTGAGATGTTCTCCCTCACATCTAGTTGAATGTTCTCCCTCACAACTCATGAAATGTTCTCCCTCACATCTGGTTGAATGTTCTCCCTCACAGTTGGTTCAATATTCTCCTTCACATCTGGTGAAATGCTGAGAGACAGGGGCTGCTCCTCCTTTTTTTACCCCTTTTCCAGCTGCATTTCCATGGCACTTCTGCCCAAAACACCTTTCCCTTTTTCCCCGCCCGGTTTTTGCTCGAGGGGAAGGTGAGGGAGGTTTTGGCCTTTTCCTGAAGTTTTGAGGTGCTCACCTGGGTTTGGGGTGGGAAAGCAGAATAAAATCCACACAGGGACAGCAAAATTGGGAGAAAAAGCCTCTGAGAACAGTTCAGGGGAATACCCCACCCCAGCACGCCTGTGTACATTGTTATTATTATTGAGGTAATAAGCACTTAATTACTGCCCTACCGCAAATGGAAAGTAGCCCAAATAGTTATCAGTGCTTGTAATTGCAGAAGGGGAATGAAAAATGAAGTTCCGGGGGGGTTTGGGGTGTGGTGAGTTTTATTTTATGTGATTTTATAATGTGAGTGTAACTACCATACAGCATTGAGTGGTCTGAGATCAGAATTCCTGCCCCACGGGTACTGTAAGGAAGGAACTCACCTCATCCTACGTGGGGAAAAAGGGCTCTCCATCCCTGTCTGCTGTTTGCTGGAAAACATTTCCCTCTCCAATCACCTTTATTGTTTTACAGGAGTTTCTGGGCTGCAGAAAAATGCAGATGAGTTGACTGTGGAAACTTCTGCTGCTTCCCAAAGCAAAGCTTCATGAGCTACAGCTTTGTCAGTGCTCCATGTTCAGCACATTATCCATCCTATGTGGACCTGCAGGTAAATCACACTCTAATGACTTGAGGGGAAAAAATAAGAGACAAGTTGTTATAAAATGAATTTACAAGTTCTACGTTCTCCTATTTATGTCAAAGTACTGTTTTCTTGTTTAGTAATGAAATGTGCTGATGAACTGCAGGAAAAGTAATTAATTGACCAAATATTGAAAAGGCATCCTGTTTAGAAACATGTTAAAAATTAGAAAATTATTCTGTACTTGAGGAGCTGATATTTTTCCACACATCTCCATCTTTATGTAGATGATTGCCATTCATAACCCATGGAAAGAAAGGCCTGAAACCACTGAAACAAAGTTAAATATGGGGTTATTAATAAGGTACTGGCCTTTATTTTACTCTCAGTGAAATTCCAGGTGCTGCTTCAACTGATGTGAAAGCCAAAAGGTAAATCTTATAAATGAGAGCACTGGAAGAAATGATAGTTCTGATGCTGGGCATTATAGGCTTGAATATTTAGCTGAGATTATCTTAATTCTTTGCAGCTTTGGTGAAAGGCCCATGATAAAGGCACTTATATTTAAAATATAATCACAGGGTGTGTAACCTAATGAGAAGGGACTAAATGCAGGCTTTGGGGCTCAAAGCTACGTGGTGTTGTTGAGCAGAAATCAGACAGGTGTTTAGAAAAACACCCTTTGCAACCCATGTCTGTATTTGAAGAATGTCTGCTCAGTATTGGGTTTGAGAGGTAAACACCGTAGGGAATTTTTTCAGCCTTATTTGTCAAACTTTATGGCTTCACAGAAAGAAATACGTAGAAGCCTCATTTCAGTACATTTTTAGGATGCTGTTTATTTGACAAAACGATTATGCCTTAAAAACTGAATGACTTGTGGAGAGATGATGGGCTCTGGCAATGTTTATCCAGCCAAATCACTTCCTTTTCTTGGAGTCAAAAGTGTTCTTCTATAGAGCATGAAACACAAAAAGAGAGCAGGAGAGAAAGGAGATAAAACAAAGCCCAGAATTCAATAAAAGCTCTGTTGAGAGAGCAGAGACAGTGAATGCCAATGGGGGCCTGAGAGATTCTGAGCCTTCCAATGTATTTTTATCTTGTTTTTTCCCAAATAAATCACCACCACAGAGTCATTCTTCAGAAGGAAGAACATACAGCAAGTGGTGTCCTGTTGGCTGTCACAATTCACTCATTTCAGACACTTGTGTGTTTCAACAAAGGAAGGGGTTGTTGGACAAGAGGAATACACTCGTGGAGTTTGAAGAGTTTATTCTAAGTGTGACGGACAAACCATCATGTTCCTTGATCAACTAATACAAACTCTTCTCCCAAGCTGAGTTGCGCCTCACTGCAAGTTCACATTATTCTGTTTAGAAACTGAAATGTGTCATTCATTAGGAAAATCTGGATCTGTTCACTTGTTGAGGGAAGGCAAGTCAGGAGCAATGTGAGAGGTTTAATGAAACTGGATTTGTGATACAAATATTTGGTAATGTCTGGGAAGGTTTTGGCTTAGGGCAGGGGTGTGCAGCTCTGTGCTGCTTGCACTGAAAATGCCTGGTGGGGATCAATTTTCAAAAGTAATCCAAGTTTCCAGAGGTTGCCAGGTTTCTGATCCAGCTTTTTACTTGTATGACTACTACAAGCAGCCAATTAGGTGTTTGAGTTATGCTCTCTTCTCTGTAAATTGATATTTTAAGTATCTTATAATGAGGTCCTTTCCAATTCCTGGTCTAAACTGTCTGTCATTACTGTAACTACAGATAAATCTCTATTTTTCTTTCTTTTCTCCCACAAATCAATATTGAGAAGTTGGTTAACAAAGCCAAATCACTGTGGTGCTGCACTGAGCATGAGCCATTTGTGGCAAATGGTTTGTTCCTTCTTGATGAGGTATTTATAGCAGTGGGACTGAGGAGGGCAATGGTTCCCAAAGCTTTGGCACCCCTGCACTGTTCTCTGAGGAATAAAGATGATTCAGATAAATGTCAGAAGGGATTTGCTGGCTGCTGGAATTAGACAGTTGGGGGATGCAGAGTTTCCTTTTGATATCAGCATGGTGTTACAGTGGCTCACTGCTCTGCAAACTCCAAACACCAATCAAACAGCAGCATTTAAACAGTGTGATGGGTTTCCATTTACATAAAGTGAAAAACACAGGAAACTCAGAGAGCTCAGGGAAGGTACCCACTGGGTGAGAAGCATGGCATTTGATTTATTATTATTTTAATTGCCTCACGGTGCTAAGGGAGAGTCAAACTAAAGTCCCCGGAGAAGCCTTCAAAGGAGGAAAGATAAATATTGAGAAATGTTATTTATAGGCTTTAGTGTTTCACCCATGTAAATACAAAAATTAAATACAAGGGCTGAGCACATCTTCTGAAGCTTTTCCTTTGCATAAGCAGTGCTGAAGAGTCAAACACAGCTGCCCAGAAGATAATAGCAGTGGGAGGACTTTGGCTGTGTGTCCTCCACCCAACTGCACATGCTGATCCTCCTGTTCCCATGCTGTTGTTGGCACAACGTCACTGTAGGATGGACTCCTGTCAGGCTGTCCTGCAGTGTGTGGTGGGCACTGCAGTGTGCCAGGAAGGAGTGCTGAATGTGTTTGGATTTGGGATGAAGTTTTCTGGGACACAGTAATGGCTACAGTCAGAGACAGAGGAAGGATTTCCCACTTTCACCCTCTTGCCATTTCCCCCCTCTCTGTGGCTTACCAGCCTCCTGAGCTGGAACTCTGACTGCATACTTACCACTCTCTGATCTAGTTTAATAAAAATTATCCTGATAGTCCAAAAGACCTTAATTTTTTCCTCCCTTCAATTACTTTGAGAAACAGCACTGAGATTGAAAGGGGCATTATGATCTGGGTGGGGGTAGCTGGGCATGGTACAAGACAGGGGGAATGACTTCATATCTGACTTGGTCATAGCCAGAGAAGATAATCTGATACACTTTTTAGGCTTAGAGAGCATTATCTAGTGCATGAAAGAGACTGTGCTCCCCAAACATTTATCAATATATGCTTTGGAAATAATTAGGGAAGAAGATCATGAAAAAGGAAAACACTTTTTATTGATGAGACAGATCTTAAACATGCCACAGGAGGTGCTTTGTATCCTATTCCAGCTCTGGTTTGACATCTCAGGCTCATTTGGAATGATTCCTTTGTGGATTGGGATGGTTCTAAGTGCAGTCAGTGGCTTCAGTGGCTTCTCTGCCCAGTTTGTTGGAGCACTGGGATGTTTCCTCACTGCCTGGCCAGTCAGCCAGACTGGAGCTTCTTTAGAATATGTTGCATGTGAACATGGTAAATAACTACATAAGCCTTTTATTTCAATTTTGGCATAAACGAGAAGGAAAAAGAAATCTGAAGTGATTCATTTTCAGTATGGAAATACAGGGAATGATGTGCTGTGTGTTACAGCTCTTCACTTGCCATCCTTCCTTGTAGATACGGTGATGATCACAGAAAAAACCCTGAAAACTGGAAGAAAGTTTTCGCTCTCTCTGCATTCCTGTGTCACTGATAACCCTCAGAAAAGCCCTCCCCTGCTCTCCACAGAGATGGGCCCTCTGGTGAGTTGAGATTTGCACAGTAGAGTCCTCTTCCCTTTCTTCTTGTATGTCTAAAGTATGAGTTCCTTGGGAGATTATTTGATCTTGTACATCCTTCCTGTGTAGGAGGGCAACACACCTGTGAGTCTGACCAGTCCTGGATGTCTTTGTATGTTCTCTGCAACGGGCTGCTCTGTGTCCTAAAATGTCCATCAGCACACTGGAAGAGCAGGGGCAGGTTTGGAAGAGCCTGAATTAAAGCCATGCAGGCACAGTCTCAGCTTCTCATCAGGCTGAGTTTTGTAACCTCAGATTTGCTGGGTACAGTTTGTTTGCTGTAAGATACACCCATTTATTTGAACTATCTGAGAGGAGTTTAATAGCACATATATTGGGGAACCACCCACAAAATGCTTACAGTGAGTAAGTTCATATCCTGGGTTACAGGGTTCCTTCCTAGTTTAATTTGAGCCATTTATGTCGACAAATAGATCATTCAGTATTTATTTTTGAAGAGTGCTATTCTTGGAACTCCTGACAGAGTTGCTTTCCTGGAGTTGCTCTAACAGAGTTCTTTTTAAGGAATGGGGGAACAGGGAGACACATCTTCAAATTTAAGTCATTTAGTGTATTGAAGGCAGATGATGAGAGCTTTGGCAGGTTCTGTCCATGTTCAGTGCATCAGCAGTGCCACTGACACAAAGGAAAGCAGAATTTGAGCTTCTGTTTCTGAGGGCAAGTTTGATGTTGCTGAAGTAAGTGATGCCTGACTTTTCATATCCCAGATAATGCTGATTTCTGTTTGGTTTCTACTGTTTTCCCTTTTTATTACCTCTGCTCCTCTTGGTCTTTTCAGTAATGTTAACTTTTTCCAATAGACACTTAACTTGTGTGCTATCAAGAAGCTCATACTATGAAATTCCAAGGAATAATACTACTGAAGGCTTTGGGGTTTTGGGGTTTTTTTAGTGCTTTGGGTTTCCTTTCTACTTTTTCCAGACTTGTCTTCTAGATATCACTGCTACCTTCTCACCTGCCAACATGGACTAAAATTAAAGCAAACCACACCATGTTTATCCTTCATTTGTGCTGGTTCACAAGTGCACATGGAGAGAACATTTCTTTTGTGCCATAAAAAATACCTGCACTTTGTGAATGCTGAGCTGCCCCAGGTAACAGCTTCCAAGTGCCCTGTCAGCTGCTTTGGGGTGTTTCTTGCCTTGAGCCCAAACTAAGTGTCATTTATCAAATCAGTGGCCTAGGACTGTTCTATTGAATTTGAAACACTTACAGACATGAAGCAAATTCTTTATTTGCTTTTGGGGGTTTGCTGGGAGTAACAGTTCTGTTTCCATTGCATTCTTGCTCGTGTTTTTGAGCAATATGTGCAGTCATTGAAGACTGAAGTAATACTTGTCTTCCAAATTATTTGGCATTTACCAATGTGCTGCTTTTCTTACAGTGGAACAAGTCTTGGCAGGTTTGGTGTATTATGCAGCTGTGACTTAAATTGCATCCTTAAATACAATTACACAGGGCAAAGATGACTTGTATTATTGAATTAAATGCAATATGTTGGCATAGTGACATCATTATCTTTCTTGAGTATTTAGATGTGTTTTGAATGGTTTTGCTGTTTTTAAAAAGTAGCATTCTTTGCAGTACATGAAAGTGTAAATATTTATTAACATCTACTGTTTACTCTAATTATATAAACGTAACAAACCAAACATACTCAGCTTCTTATATTTTCTGCAATAATACTCTATTTTATGATCAGTTCCCTTGGTTTTCTTTGGGTACGTATGACCAGACTAGAACTACGTTTGCTTGAATCTCTCTTGCTGTTTCATTCTTTGTGTCTGAAGCAAATTCCCTGCTGTTCAAAGATCCTGAGAGGTGAATCTTGGCAGCACAAGTTCCCTGAGATTGTGGCACCAATGAAAACCTTTTGCTAACAGTCCCAGCTCCTGTGGTTTGAAATCAGCACTCTGAAGGCAATGAAGTGCCAGTGGTCCTTTGCACCGCTGGGTTTTCAAGGCGGGGGGGCAGAGGTAGGGGAAACCCGTTCTTGCTTTTTGGTTTTCCCTGCTTTTTCTGCCCTCTGTTCATTCCGAAACCATGACTTGGTGAATGTCACTGGGCTGTAATCCATTTATGCCGTGGGGGGGTGGGAACAGGGAGCTCGACAGTTCGTTTGGGCTGAGGGAGCCGGAGTCGCTCTGGGCGGAGCCCCCGCTGCCCTCAAACTGCGAGATTTTCTTCTTGAGCAGCTTTCTTTCCTTTGCCCGCCGGTTCTGGAACCAGATTTTCACCTGTGCCATCACAAAAGGTACCTGGTTAGTTCAAAGTACTGCAATGAAAATGTAAGTTAAAAAACCCACTATTAAAAGAAAAAAAAGACCCCGAAACTCAAAGCAAGTGAAGAAACAAAAATGCCCCAAACCACGAAAAAACCCAACCTGAATTTGAGCAGTGAAACGTTTTGGTGTTTTGATGTCTCTTAAAAATCTACTCTTAGTGTAAGTATATTTTATTTCCTTATGTGAAAGTGTGAATGAATAGAAAGTTTGTGTTCCTACTTTACAGTCTTCGTTATAGCACAGAAGGTGTGTTGAATACAATATAATAAAGTTGTGCCATCACTTTGTATTAAAAATGCAATTATTGTTTTCTGTTTCATTTTGTTACCTTACTGGTAATGGCACTAAGAAGCATTTTGCTTTATCTGTCATGAGTCCTGTAGAAACACAGATAAATAAAGTGTTTTGTCTACATTATACTTGAAGGAAAGTTGCCTGGCAGAGATTTCCAGTGCAGCTCTGTCCTACTGTGTGACAAACCTCAGTCCAGCCCTGCTACACTTAGTTTGCATTGCTGCTCTCTGGGGCCACTCAGAGCCTGCAGAGAGCAGTCTGTGCACTCCTGGGGTCTGGGACAGAATGTCACTGCACTAAAATGTGTTCATAAAAATCCAGTGCTTGATGCTGTGACACCACTGGTTGTGTCTGCATCCCTGCACTCCCAGCCTGCACTGGCCCCTCTCTATCCCAGGCTCTTGCACAGACTGAAGGCAGCAGCACAGGAGGCCACTGAAAGAGGAGGATATTTTAGAGAACTGAATGTGTATATTCAGAAAGAACAAAAGCTTGTAAAATACTAAAGAGAGGGGTCTCTAGTTTAGATTTACCTGGGGGCAACAGTCTGGTGGCTGACTAAGATGCCTTATTCAATCTCCCCTCACCCTCCAGCTGCAGCAGAACCACTGCAGTTCTGGAGGGCTGGACCCAGCAGTTACTGCAGAGCTGTGCACTCCAGCACAGGGATTTCAGGGAACTCTTCTCCTCAATGCCTGCAGTCTGTGTATGGACACAGCTGACACCCCTGGGCCCTGCTCAGGGGACTGTTTTTATTCAGGGTGATGAATGTATATGTCTATGGGCTTGATATGAATGAATGCAGAGCTGCTTTCCAAGGAGGGAATGGATCAAAGCATGCACTGAGCATTCCCTGAGTGAATAGTCTTGGCCACGTGTGTTTGTGTAACAGGCATCAAATGTGGCACCAGATTTTGCAGCCCAAAGCAGCCTGTGCTTGTAGGTTTGAACTACTGCTGTAGGTGAAGCACTTGTGAAAACAGCAGCAGAACCAGATCCTGAGTTGAAATTCCAGGGCTGTAAGAGCCCCTTGAACATGCTGAAATCTGAGGGGAAATGTGGCCTGTGGAAACTGTGGCAATGCATTTGTAACAGAACCCCCCACAGATACCTCATTTGGTTGCTCTTAGAATGATGAGTTTTAATTTTCCTGGCTTGCAGCTGAAACATACATCCAGTGCTTTGGGTGTTTTTCTGGCCATTATTTTGTGTGGTTTCAAGAAGAAATAAAATCAGCACTGTCAGAACTATTTGGAACATAGCTAAGGGAATGTTAAACTGACCTGTTTAAATTCTGGCTGTGCAGCAAGTCAGAAGGTAAGAACAAGTACTTTGTGTAGTATAAATGAATTCTTAATGCTTATTTACCCCTAACTGGAGGTTTCTGTCCCATGAACTGTGAGTGAATTTGGGGTTGTGTGGGGCACTCTCTGTGAGGGGGGTCTCTGTGTACCTGTCTTTCGGATAGTCCCAGGTTTGCTGCCAGCTCTGACTTTCTCCTGATTGTGATGTATCTGTTGCAGTGAAACTCCTTCTCTAATTCCAGCCTCTGATGATCTGTGTAGACAACTCGGTACTTTTCTTTTGTTCTCGTTTTACCTGTTCAGGAAAGAAATGGTATTAATATTATTAAGAAATATTATTCATTTGCTTTTCCATAACATCTTTCAGACATGTCCAGCATTTCACAGACATTAATTAAACTACAGAGTACTCGCCTGGGATTGTCTTCTCTGCTACAGAGAAGGAGTTTGAGATGCAGGGTGAAGTAAGAGAGTATTGCTTACCATAACTGTCTTTCCCTCTTTGTCTCCCTCTTTCTGTAAACATACTTTTAAATGTGAGGCTCTTAAGTGATAAACACCCTGAAGCACCTTAAATAATTCATAGCAGTACCTAATTGGTGCTGGCTATATTAATCTCAAAAGGGTTTCGTTTCAGTGCTCATTGCAGTGACTTCTGGGTATTTGGGAGCAGAAATACACAGGATTTCAGGCCTGAAGTTCAGTCACAATTTTATTGTACCGTGGCCTAATTCTTTACCTGAGGTTTTAAAGTTCACTTCTCTAACACAAAGAAACATCTTCCTGGAAGTGCTTTTGCTTTCCTGTGTGGCCACAGGATGTGCTTATGAGCTCCATAATAATTTGAATTCACTTCTTTCCAAAAGGTCCAGCCTTGCAAGGTGCTGCTGCCTGTGGAGGTATTCCTGTATTCCTGGGGGCACTCTGGGCTGGGCTTCCCTTTGGAGTCAGAGGCAATTTGTAAGATGAGGCAATAAAATACTTGTAAAAGGATTTCAGGATCTTCCTCTCTCTAATGTATACAAGAACTATTCTTAGGTGCATTAGATAAATAGCCTTAAGAGAAGCATTGCTGAATGTTCAGAAGATAACTCTAATTTCATATAATTTTTAAACAATGCTTCACATAATAATAACACAGAGAAATCTGTTTTCAACTTATTTGTTCTCCTTTGCACTTTCAACAGCCAACTAGATGGTTTTCCTTTTTCTTCTGATCTTCCCTGGTTTTTTTGATGTGAGTTTTCTGGGACAAACTGTAGGACAAAGACTCCTTTAAAGTGGTTCCCTAAAATCCATTGAGGTGTTAAGATGAAGCACACGCCACACAAAGGAGCGACAAGGAGATCTTATCAAGAACCCCTTTCACATTCAGAACCACAAGCCAATTGGTTTGGAATTTACAAGCCCTAAACAAATGTCAGACTCTTTCATCTTAGCAGAGGAAAAAGGGACAGAAATAGATGAAGGAATATTTTTTTCCCCAGTTCTCTTTAATTTTGGACTGACTTAGGGCAGACTGTGATATTTTTATCCGAAGGCTAGAGGTAGACATAGCTGAAATACGCATAATTAAGGATATTTTCCCAGTTCCTATGCCGATTTGACTTCCAGCATACAAGACCTTCCTGCCTAAATTTGCAGGACTAAAACAATCATCAAGCCAAGTTTACTTTTTTCCAAGGTACGAACTGTTGGCTTTGAAATCTCTGCCCTCAGTGATAGTTCTAATGCTGACAATAGGAGAGATATTCAGGTTCCTTGTAAACCGAAGGCTTAGAGGGAATCTTTGAAAACAAGTTAAAATTCAACAAGGTTATTCCGGCTTCACTATAATCAGCAAATATAACCATGATCTGAGGGGGTGGAGAGAAGGAGTAGTTTTCCCCATTCCCCTTGGTCATAAAATTCACAGAGCATTTCTTCTGAAGACAATAAAGCTGGGGGAAGGCCTCTTTATTTGCTGTGAAAATCATCACCCTTTCCGGCAATATAACTCCTGAAGAAAAGAGGGAGAAGGAAGAGACAGGGCTGCATATCAAAGCCAAGCCAAGTGTTAAAAGGGTCTGCTGCCTCAATATGACAGATAGGCCTCAAAACCTCAGACAATGTAGGCCAGTGCAAAAGAGATGTCACAACTAGTTTACAAAGCAAAATAAATTAGCATTAGAGCAGGGGCCTGGCCTTTTTTCCTGCTTTGCTGTTTTGCTTTCTGGCTGTGCTGCTGCTGTGATGTAATCTGGATCACTTGGACATCACTGCATGTTTAAGCAGAGGCATAACATGTGTTGGCTATAATTAAAACAATAAAAAAAGCTGAGGCTGGGCTTGTAACTTATGACAATAATATTGTACTCTTGTTCAGTCCCCTTAAAGTGCCTTCTCTCTCGGAGAGCAGTCGCTTCCAGATGAAGTCACATAGGAGGTTTCAAAGCCTGTTTTCCAGGCCCTTTCCATACCTTTTCAGAAAGTTTCATGCTTTGCAGGCTCTCTTGCTCTCAGAAAATACACATTTTACATTGTTGAGGGTTTAGAAATGAGTTTGGAGCTCTGCTCTTGCATAGCTGAAGTCGGTGGGGCATTGTATCATACGTTTTTGGTAAAAATAGGATCTGACTGTCAGGAATTCCTTAGATGTTCTTTTCCTCACTTTGATTGCCTGCCTGGGAAGATACCTTTGCCAAGCCTACTTCTGATGTTTGGGTTTTTTGAATTTCTCATTGCCTCCTGTGTTTGCAGTGTCTGTTCTGAATGTAGGGTTATGGTCCTTAAGACAGAGGATATATGATTTCAAATCACATCTTATCTGTTGAAAGGACATAGCTCTTCTGTCTTTGTGATGGTGTTTTCATCCTGAAGATTGACTTGATCAGGTAAATGTTCATTTCACTTTTCCTGCACTTCAAATGCTCAATATGAATATTGAATCAGAATGTAGTGCATTTACAAGAGTCTAAATAGAGAGGGGAAAAAATCCCCATTAACATCCCCTGCTTCCACATAATTCCCCTGTCTTTAGGGCAGTATTTCAGGAGGTTTCCTTATCCCCTTAGGTGTGGTTTGGTCTCTGTTATTCCTTGCTGCTCACACACATGGATATGAGCACACACCACTGGTGAACTTAAGGACACACACATATTTATGCCTATAAAGATATTTGTAGAGCTCAGGGCTGCAATGCTGGAGTTTTACAGCAATGAACTGTATTAAGCACCAATAACACGGAAGGAGAGGATCCAGTAGCTACTTTGATAACATGACTGATATTAAGGCAATAAGGAAAAACAGAGAGCAAATGCATTTCAAAGAGGGGGGTTATAATGGCATAAGGTCAGTTTTCTTCTAGAGAAAACACTGATAAGGTAATACAGGTCACTTATATGCATAATTTGAGCCTTGTTTGAATTTCCCTCCAGTTATCACAAGTTTTTACGTGTCAGTATTAAAATTTTCCTTTTATTTTTAATGACAAATGAAAAGTCGACTTGGGACTTTTCTTGTTTTGCACAATTACCACATTTGTGCCTTACTCTGCCAGTCCCCTTTTCCAAGCTGGGTTGTTGCCTTGAGCTCACTTCTGTGAAGTCCCAGGCTGGTTTTAACACTTCAAAGGAAGGGAATGCACGGCCCCAGGACACGCATCTATGGATGGGCCCTGTTTCACCTGTCCTGAATGGTTCATAAAGCGTTTCAGCCTGTGTGTAAATTCTGCTTTTCAGACTAGAGATGAATTTAGGCCCCAAACCCTGTCTCTTAATGGCTGATGTATTTTGTAAAGTTGAACAAGGACATGAAAAAGCTTTCAGGGCCTTCCAAGTCTGTTCAATGAGCGTAAAGCAAGGATTTAGATGTTTCAGCCTGTGTTACTCTTGAAGAGTGCCAGCACATTTAAAATTCAGTGACAGCATGACACAGACAGGGTTCCCTCATTGACATTCAGCTGAATTGGGTCTCCACTCAAGTCTTGCATCACTTCTACACCTGGAAATCTCCAATGATGTTAATGAAGTTACTGTGATTTACATGAGTATACATCAGGGGGAACACAGACTAAAACCTGCCGGGCTTTGAAGACCTTTGCAGAGGCTCCAAGTGGAGGGATAGCATTGCGAGATCCAAATGTTCACTGGGCATTTTATATTTAGTAACAGCGGGAAAACAGTGCAAGTCTGCTTTATAATTAAGAAACAATTACCAGACTAATTTTGCTCCTGAGTAATAACCACTTGAAGGAGGTTTCTGTCTGAAGCAGCAGTGCTGATTTTAGTGTGTCTTCTGAGACTGCTCCAAATGTAATTGCTCTGCTTTCTTTGGAGCGTTTTCTTTGATGCTCCCTAACACACACTTACTACTTTTGACCTTAACAATACATTTAACAGACCTTGCTACACCCAGTTTACACCTTGGGAATATACATGGAGAGGTTCAGCTGGAGGCAGCCTGTGACAAGAACAGGCACATCAATGAGGGACACTGGCAGGAAAGTGAGTTTTAATGGTGTAGTTGTGGCAGAATTCTGGTCTCTAAGAAAAAGATGTAAAACTGATGTGAAACTAAATGAAGAGGAAGCTGAAGGGAGGAGTTATGTGAACTGCAAACGGAATAATCTGTGCTGAGCATTTGAATCAGATTGCCTCTCTGGGAATACTTCTTACTAAAAAACCTGGGTAGGAAAAGAAAAGGCACAAGGAAACCAGCAGAAAACTGCATAATCACTACAGTTGGATCAGAGCACATAATTGTCTTTAAAAGTATTGAACAGACTGTGAGGTTTAAAAAGGTCAACCTGACTTTATATTGATATTTACCTTGCGGCACACAATAATTCTGTAGCATTTTTGCCTGTAGCTGTTAACTGTTGCTGCATTCCTTGCCCCGTAACCCTTTCAAGATTCTCATGTTTTTCACACCAAATGCTTTACAGAATGTTCCAACAGGAGCTGCAGATGTGTCTTAACCACATCCATGTCTTAACCCATCCAGCTCTTAACCACATCCCTGTCTGACCACATCCATGTCTTAACCACATCCATGTCTAACTACATCCATGTTTGAACACATCAATGTCTTAATCACATCCATGTCTTAACACATCCATATCTAAACCCATCCATGTCTTAACCACATCCATGTTTTAACCCATCCATGTCTGACCACATCCATGTCTGACCACATCCAAGTCTTAACCTATCCAAGTCTTAACCCACCCAAGTCTAACCACATCCATGTTTTAACCACATCCATGTTTTAACCACATCCACGTTTTAACCCATCCACGTCTTAAACTCTCCATGTCTGACCACATCCATGTCTGACCACATCCATGTCTTAACCCATCCATGTCTTAACCCATCCATGTCTTAATCCATCCATGTCTGACCATATCCATGTCTTAACCCATCCATGTCTGACCACATCCACGTCCACCACACCAGCCATTCCACTGAGTAACCACCCAGAGCCTTTATGAGGAGAAAGCGAAACGCGCACAAATTTAGCCCAAACTGCGTGAAACAGCAGTAGGTTCAATAAATGCCATAAATGACCCACCAACCCGAGCGCTCCAAGAGAAGTTAATCATTTCTGAGCGCAGCGATAGCAGAAGGCTCTCTGTGGGGTGGGAGCTGCTGTGCACTCACCAGTGGTGTTGGCTTGGCCGCTCTTCCTCATCCAGTCGAAGGAGCCGTGCCGGGCCGTGCCGGGCGAGCCGTGCGGGGCGTGCAGCGTGTCGGGCGGCGCTGGCCCGCTGGCCCCGGGCTGCAGGGAGCTGTACTCGGCGGGGCTGTAGGAGCCCTGCGCTGGGGACGGGGCGCTCAGCTGGCCCGCAGCGCCCGAAGGGCCCGGCCCGAACGCCGCCCAGTCCTCCCTCTGCGGGCCGTAGTGGGAGCCCCAGGGCGCCGGCGGCTGCCCGTGGGTGTCCAGGGCTGGCACGGGGTGGTAGCCCATGTACTCGGGGTAGGGCGGAGCGGACACGAAGTTCTGCACGGGCAGGTTGCTGCTGGAGCACCTCGAAGCTCCCGGGTACATGCCGCTCTCCTTGTCCAAGAGCGAGCTCACGTACATGGTTGTCACAGGCCTGGTCACAACATCCTGGTCTCCCCTGTCGTCTCCTGTGTTGTCTTCTGCTGCTTCAAAATATTTGTGTTTGGGTTTATCCAATAAGGCCACTCTGCTTGGAATCTTCTACTTCATCCTCTTTATTACCAACTGTGCTACCAGGTGCTGGTGGTAATGGTTTACCAAGACCTTGTCTGACGTCAGCCCAACTGCTGCCTCATAATTACATTTACATTCAAATGAAGGGCTGCCCGACCCCACCTTTCTGCTGGTTCTGGTGCTCTCCCTTTTAGAAAGAGAACTTTTATCTGGCCTGTTATCCTTCCCTGATATTCAGCAGCGATCCCAGGGCTGTAAGATGATACAACAGTTGCTTATGCTTGTAACTTAAATAGTTAAGCAAATAAAGCTTTGTAAAAGAAATTCTAGTGGTAATTCTAATAGCAATGCTTTACAGTCAGATGATTGTTGTCAGAAACCTTTTTTTTATGATGTGCTATCAACCAACAAGTAAATCTGTTACTCTTAATTTCTCAGAGGCCAGAAAAGAAAATCTCACTTTTACTTTTAAAGGAATACAATCAATTTGAATAATTGCAAGCCAGTAACTTCAAAATGCAAAGTACCTCGTAAACAGCATGTCTCGAATATAACTGGGTAAGAAACATCCCTCTCATTGTTGATGTTTGTAAGAGGCTTTCCAGCACAGGAGAATTTAAAGCTCTGACTGCAAGGCACATGTTCTCACTCTCCCCACACAGAGTGATTTAAAGACATCCCTTCATCTGGTGGCCATTGCAAACTGCTAAATTTGAAAAAGCAGACAATAAATCTCCCTAACAAAGACGGTGCCAGAAGTACAAAGAAAACGCCTGTAAAAAGTAGGGGGAAAAAGTCTTTGATTAGGCCCAGTAATATTGTTGGCTTCTGTTTCAAGCCAAGCCCTCTGTGCCTGAAGGAGGCCGGTTCGTGGCTGGGCTGGGCAGGGGAAGGGGAAGGCAGCGGCACACACAGCGCAGGGCTCCGGGGCAGCGAAAATCCTCCCCAGGTGCTTTGAGAGCTGTTCTCGAGGTCCTGACTTTAACGTGGGCCAAGCAAACCACACCTCGGGACTTCAGCCTCGCCTCTGCGGGTTGTGGAGTGCGGTTGCTGTATTTTTATTTCGGATGGGTTTCTTTGCAAGGAGCTATTTGTAAGGGCTATGCTTGCAAAAGAGGTGCAAATTACAATGAGTTGTTTCCCTTTACGGAGGTGTGGGGTTTCATTCAGTATCCTTTGTATTTTGACACTACTCGTATTCACACGTCCCTTCTAATTCCAGCACTAAAGGATTCTAAGTGTGTACTTAAAGACAGGAAAGAGATTCCTTTTCTGTTTAGGCTTGGGCTTCAATTTTATTTCTTTTTCTTTTTGAAGGAAATAATTTTTACTGAGAAGTGTAGCAAAACGTTTTTTAATTAATTTTGCTATATTTACAGAATTCTGAAGTAATGGTTAGGACCCTGAGAACGTTGAGGAAATCAATGGATAGGACATGGAAAAAGTAAGACCTTCTGTAATTGGTGTACCCTTCTAAAACCAGACACTAAAAATAAGAGACTCTTGTTCCCTTCATCTTGATAGAAAAGGAATTGTAACACGATTTTGGAGAGCCCACAGAGCTTTCAGTAGTGATGTGTACTAGAAAGAACAAAGAATTCCACTGAGCATCCTCCAAAAGAAACAAGCTGTGTTTTCTGTTCTGGCATTGTCCCTGCAGTCTCTGCCTGTTGGTGAGCACTGTGCCAGCATGGAAATCCTGTCCTGGCATTGTCCCTGCAATCACTGCCTGTTGGTGAGCACTGTGCCAGCATGGAAATCCTGTCCTGGCATTGTCCCTGCAGTCTCTGCCTGTTGGTGAGCACTGTGCCAGTATGGAAATCCTGTCCTGGCATTGTCCCTGCAGTCTCAGCCTGTTGGTGAGCACTATGCCAGTATGGAAATCCTGTCCTGGGGTTGTCCCTGCAGTCTCTGCCTGTTGGTGAGCACTGTGGCTGCAGGGAAATCCCTCAGGGTGACCCAGAGCCTTGGGCCACAGGCAGGGCCGTGGCAGGGGAAGGTTTGTCTCCATCCACTGCCTCTGAAATCCACTGGCACGTGGGCATTGGTGGCTCATGGGTTTCAGATCAGATCTGTTGTTTGGATGATTTCATAGACTGCATTGCATGTTGGTAACATTTTTAATCCCTGGGGTTACTCTTTCTTTATGGGATTCCTCCCCACGTACCCCCCACCATTTCAGTATCACCTAATCCTATTTTTTGTATCTTGGAGCTTTATCCTTTATTCTCTGTTCCTCTTTTATCTTTTGTTTATGCTCCTCCTTTCCCTTTCTTGTTCTGCCTGTTCCATTATCTGAATTTTCTTCAGATCTATTTCGATTCTTTCCAGAACGTAATTAGATCAAGATACTCTGATGGCAAATTGCTACACTGATTTGATATCAGCTCACAATAGTAAGCTTTGAATAAGGCATTTTGTTTAAAAAGATTTGCATAGCAGGATAAGATTGCTGGGTAAGACTGCAGATTTTTAACACCAAAGTGAGAATAAGATAACTCAAACGGCAACATTCTAATGATCTCCCGTGTCTCCTATTTTGTACAGCAGAACAATGTGGAGATATTAAAGGAACAGATCCTTTGCATGTTGTCTGGTAGTCTGAGGCTACCAGAACTTTGGGGTTGATGATTTTTGAGAGCTATTTGGCTGTTAATCTGAGTCTGCCTCCCCAAGTAGCATTTCTTGGCCATGCACAGGTCCTTCCTGTCAGCAGCTTCAGAGCCCCGGAGCCACTGCACCTTCAGTGCAGAGCAGCAACTTACACTGTAGTTCCAGGGACACTTTCAAATAAAAAGAAGGGGGAAAATGAGCTGCCCTTGCCTTGTGCTGTGTGGGGATGGCACTGTGCTTCTGGTGGTGGAGGAAGGGCTTGCTGTGCTGACTCTGCCTGCAAAAAGTGCCTGTGGGACAAGGGCCCTGCCCTGACTTTCTGCATGGTGGCAAAGGGAGGGCAGTTCTGAGGTGCTGGGCTGGACACCTGGAGATCTCACCCATGGGGAGGTTTGTATTTGCACCCTTTTCTGCAGAGGGGATAAAGGCAGGGCAGAGACTATCCATGTGGTGCTGGCAGCAGGAGTGCTGTGCCCCTTGGCATTCTCCAGAGGGATGGATTGCCAGCAAAACTGGACTCCAAGGCTGCTTTTCTTCTCCAGCTGTTCAAATGCCAGGTATCATTTATCTCCTAAGCCAGGGTCCATGGCAGTTACCCCAGTAGTTGTTGAAGTGAAGTTTTGTATGTGTTAAATCAAATGTACTTTGAGATCTTCAGGGAAGAAAATTTTCTAGTTTTCTAACAAGCAGTTGGTGAAATCTATCAACAATCACACACGTGGTGATAACCATGTATAAGTTACAGAAGCATATGTAGGAGCCATAAAGGGATTTTTTGGACTGCAGTATATATGCTGTTCTAGAGAGCAGTTCCAGCTGGTAATAATGACATAATCACACACATGCAATTAAGTGTTTTAATGACAGCTATTATAACAGCAATTTCAGCACTACTGGCAGATTAAAACCTGCCTGTACAACAATAACTTACACGAGAGGTGTTTATAACCATGATAGTTTTTATTAGGAGCCCTTCCTCATAAAGTTACTCTTGGTTTTATGGAGATAAGAAGAAACTAATCTGTCTGTCTTTGAAATAGCTCTTATTTCTCAGAATAAAAAAGCAGGGGAGCTTGGTGTGGCCCCTCGTGGCTCAGGTGACAGGAAGAGATGTTTGTTTTCTTGCCTCCAGATGACCACTCCAGTAACACCTCAGCAACACCAGCCTTAGGAATGCTACCTTTATAACTGCGTGCTTGGAATTTCAAGGGAATGGCTACCTAAGGACTTGCTTAGTGAGCTGTGAGTTGCTGATGGTTCTAGTGCAGTATTGCAGAGGTGCTTTTGACCCCGTGTTCAAGCTGGGCTTTGCACTCCTTCCTCCTAAAATGACTGTATGAATCTTGAGGGAAGGTCAGTCACTGCATGGTTTGCTGTCAGCTGAGGGCAGTTCTGTTGTGGAAAAGGTGGCAAGGGATGAGGGAAGGCAGATGATTTTAAAATTTTAGAACATTTCAAGAGACTGCTTTTGCTTTTACTCAAGCTTCTCCAAACACAAAGCTTCTGACCTTTTGTATTTACCTTGGTTGAATATCCAGCACTGTAGTCAGGTCTCATTTTCAGGGTTTGAAATGCAAGTACATGCCAAAACACAAAACCCAGAGAGCTGAGTGAGCAGTGCTAACTGAGCTATTCTCATTGATGAACTGAACTCCTCTGGGGAAAAGGAAAAAGGCATCTATCCCTAATCTCAGTTCTGCCCTGTGTGTGTCTGATTCCTGCTGGAACAGAAGAAGTAAAGATGTCAGTCATTTTTAATTTCATGCTCTGAAATTTTGGTTCTTAACAAATCCTCTGGAAAAATGATGAAGAGTGACTGGTTGAAAGCTGTGTATTTACCCTTCTATCTACCCCACTACTGGTTTTCTAACTGCTGTTAACAAGGACATATCTTTAATTTCTAAATGTTAATATGGGTTTTATTGAAAGTGGTGTCAATATACTGCAGGTATGATCTGCATCAGTGTTGCATTTGCCAGGAAGGAATTGTCTGAAGCTAAAGCAGAGTCTTACTATCCTGAAATCTGATTTAAAGTCTGCTACAAGACCAATACTGCCAGAAGTAGGACAGCTGGGTGGGACCCTTGGGTGCTCCCTGGGAGTCCTCCAGGAGCCTTTGGGTGGGGTTTCTTGCCTGAGGTGGCACAGGAGTCGATGCCTGCCCTGTTTGCTGTGCCTGCCATGTGCTGGCTTTATGGCCCTGCCACAGTGGCACTGCTGTCCCACAGATTTAACTCTTCTTACTCCCAGAGGAGACATTATTGGCTCTGGAAAGTCTGTCCTGCCTTAGAGTCACTGTCTGGTGTGGCTTAGAAACCAAGAGCATCCAGGGTGTATCTTAATTAATACTCTCCATTTATTGTGGTCCAATACTACATCAGCAAAGTGAGTAGGGCTGCTAGAGTAAGACTCTGCTTGTTAATTTTCACAGTAACATCCAGAATTAACTGATTTTGGAATCTGCTTCTTGGGTGGAAGGTGGCACAGACTCAATGCCTGAATGAATCTGAATGTTTGCACACTCCAGAGCAATAACTGCAGTGCTTTTTTTAGAACTATCATTTGGAATTGTGCATCTTGCTTACCTGCATGAAGGTTTTGTAGGAGGTCCTGTTTGCTGTGCTGCTCATGATTCTTTTTGCACCATAGAGATCACAATTGTCAGTGGGAAACGGGGTTTAAAGGTTAGCAAATTCCTTGGAAAATTGGATATTCCTTGCTCGTTCTTTTAATCACAATCAGGATTAAGGGCTTAGATATTCTTGTGATGTTGCCTAAGGTATGCTTTTCTTCTTCAAGGCCCTTTCTTAACAACCCATCCATCTTCACAGCACTCTGCTCTGCTGTCCCTAGTTTTAAATGTGATAAAAGTGGTAAATTCTATGATATACTCCAAGAATTATCCTGAGGGCTGGCCCCACTATGTCATGACTCACAATGCTGGACCAAAGTCATTTCAGTTGATTTCTCTGCAGTTTTATGCCTCTCTTATTTTTAATTATACACAATATATCATCCAAGCAAGAGCACTGCACAAGCTTTTAAGAGAAAAATAGCCTTCTTTGGGTTTTGGTAGGCAACTCTTTAAAGGATTATAACACATTGGAAATACCTAGTTAGACAGATTGCTGGTAAGTTTAAAAAAAAATAAAAATCCAAGTATTTAAAACAGCCACTGGCATAACTAGAAGGTTAATAATCTCTAAGGTAATGCCCTGGTTTATAGATACTGCTTTTGGAGCAATAAATTGTAACCTTTGAACATGTGCTTCTGCAAATAAAATCCAGCCTTATTTTGTGTACTTAACAACTTCTGATTGGAAACACATAGCAACCTATGGCAAGCATGCTTTCAGCAAACTGGAGCAGAAATGAGGCAGATCTTCAAAGTGCTCACTTATCTTCCCCAATAACTCTTCTCCATGTAAACAAGATAAACCAGGTCCTTTTGCCAGATCCCACTTGCTTTGAATGATGTTCAAATAAGTTTAAAGAGAAAGAGGTTGTGTTCAGACATACCCCCAAAGTTCTTCCTTGAAGGAGTTGTTTTTTTCTGTTTCCTTTCAGAAATGCTATTATAAAATGAAGCTGTGCCATGGAAATGTGATCCAAATAAGTAGCCAAGCAGCCTGGGGCCAGGCTTCTGTTGGGAGTTCTGCTAGAACTGGTCCTAAATGACTGTGCATCTGTACAAACCCCAAAGTTTCCCTCTGTACTCTTACCTTTGGAAAGTCTAAATCTGGACATTTGGACTGGTTTTTCTCTAGTCTGCAGGCACCATTCTGATAAATTGGCTGATGTGAGGTTGATTCCTCACAATGGAATGAAAGGTCTGTGTGTGTGTGTGAAGCGCAGGGAACACCCCACCATTTCCCTCTGGAGACATCCCAGCTGCTCTATGCTTTTCCAGGGGATTCCTCTCTTGAATACACCCAAAGGAGACCTCTCTGGGGAGAGCAGAGCTTGGGTTGATACAGCTGCTGAGTGGCTTTGGCTCCCACGTGCTGTTTGCCACGTTTGTTCCTCCTTTTGGAGTCTTTCTGTTGCTGAACTTTGCCTTCAGCTCCTTCCTGTGTGCAAAGCTCCCCACTGCTCCCACCCCTGTGCCAGGGCTGAGTGGCACTGTCACAATGTCCCCTGTGCCTCCCTTTGAACTCCACTGCTCTTCAGCACTGTCCTTTTTTGCAACCATAAGATGATAAATGAAATGAAGAAGCCAGCTCCCTGAATCCCCCTGGTCCTACCATGCTCCTCTAATTTTTATAAGCATTTTTCCAACCACCCTCCTTTTAAATTTGATGTGACAAGTGAGTAACAGATCAATCCTGAAGAGCTGTATGTTCACTTGCTACAGTAGCTGATACCACGTTGGAAAATGGTTATGAAAAAAGTCATTTATTTTAATGTTCTGTATATACAAAGTAATTTCACCTTACCACCATTTCGATGCTCTAATAGTACTATTTGTTATAATTAGGAAAAAAAGAGAACAAGAATGTAGTGCCTAAATGACTTAATGCTCCTAAGTCTTGTTTGCAACAGTGGCAGAGATATTTTGGAGGACACCTGGATGGAAATTAGTGAGGATAGGCATCCTAAATTTCTCGACTGCTTTTGACAATGAAGGTATAAATTCCCAAATCACTCACATGCTTTACCAACTTTCCTTTTGCAGACAAAAGTTATGCCCATGAAATTGGGGGCCATGTTAGGAAGTAACATGATATATAGTATTATAGTATTATTAAGTACTGATTGCCTCCCAAATTCTGCTCAGTATGGAAAGATCTGCACTTCAGGAACTGAGACCCTCTTAAAAAATGCTGAGAGCTTATATTTAAGTGAAATGCTCTGTTTGTTTCCCAATAATTTGGCTTCTCAGATTCTTTTTTAGTGTCACAACAGCTCATAGACCTGGGCCAAACTTAAACTTGGTTGAATGCAATTATTGCACCTCAATCCATGTGCTCTGCTGTCTCATGAGGTGCCATCATTTTCAAAATGTCTACACTTTTTTTAAGGATTTCTGCCCCCCTTTGCTCTTTCATTTAGGACCCAAAATGACTCTCGCATGAATTCTCTTTGACCAGAGATGAACCTGGGCCAAGATCCACAGTTCCAGAATGCTTTCCAAGCACGACTGGGAAGCTGGAAGAGTGTGTGTCTAGAGCAGTGTGTGGAGTGTTGGGAACCATACCTGTCAAAACCCAAACCTTCCCAAAAGCTCATCCCTGACCTTTGCCCTTAACATGTAGTGAGTGCAACCACCAGGATGCAGGCTCTCCATCGAGCGGGCCCAAACACACCAGCCAGGGTTTCCTTTCTCAAGATCCATGTGTGAAGTCCGTGGCAGTGAGATTAGCACATGGACCCTGTGTGGAGATCAAAGGAGAAGGAACGTTCTCTCCACCTGGGGGCAGGGACAGACGGTCACCCAGCGCTCTGGGCTTGCCTGGGGCAGCTTTTCAGTCTGCAGTGCCCTGTCCCCAGTGGCTGTGCCTGGTGCCCAGCTCTCCCTGCAGCACCTCCCTGGCCGGAGGGCACCTCACCCTGTGGCACCGCATCCTCTTCCAGGGGCTCCCGGCACGGCCCCATCGCCCTGGGGAGCCTGTGCTGTCCTGCAGACCTGGCTCTGGGGGGACTGTCCTTGACGCCCGTGCCATGGGGGGCTCCTGCTGCAGTGCTCTGGGCGCTGGGGGTCCCACCCTGTGGCTCTGCAGCGGCCTCACTGCGAGGCCACGACCTGCTGGAGGCTGCCGGGGGGCTGCAGGGCACCCATGGGCAGCGGGGCGGGCACGGGGGGCGCCGGGAACAGCGGGCCGGGCATCTCCGGGTGAGTCTGTGTGTCAGCCACGGGCATGGGGCTCACGGAGCCAGAGTCACTCTGCAGCGAGCCCAGGGCACCGCCCTCGAAGTGGCTCATCTTCTTCTTCATCAGTTTCCTCTCCTTGGCTCGGCGGTTCTGGAACCAGATTTTCACCTGCGGGGGGGGGAAGAGCAAAGGGGGTTTCAGTGCTTGGGCCTTTGTGCCTTTGGTCACAGGAGACAGGGAAATTCAGGGCCAGGAGGGTCAGTGGGAAAGGCAGAGGCAAAGTGAGACTACAGAGATGTGGGTTTGTCTTACAGGTAATCTTTCCTGTCTGGTAGTGAAACATTTATTTTAAAATGTGGTTTTCAGTGGTAGCTTAGAGCTATTTCTTTATGGAACGATCTTTGATTTATTTTATTTTATTATTTTAAAGAAGATCTAACACAACAGAATCTTGTGGGTCATAGTGATGGCCAAAAGGATCCAAGAGTCAGGGATGCTAGTCAGGGTGAGTCAAAATCTGTCCCTGACCCATAAACTGAGGCACAACAGCTTTTGTGTTTGGATGCTGCACATTAATGGGTGACCTCCAGTGTGTGAACCAGTAAAAATGCATTTCTGAGCAGAACCTCACCAGTGCACTGCACTTGGTACACAACATTAATTCAAAGTATTGCATAAGCAGTGCCTTAATAGCTGAGTGCCTTTTATTGCATTCCCAGGTGGAGCCAGAACCTGCTGCTGATTGCCACATTCCACTGCTCTGCACCACATCATGGGGACTGTTATCCCTGGGAAGGAAGGAAGGACCCACTGAAGAGGACACAGAGTTTGGTTGGGCTGAAACAGGTGAGGAATGAGGGGAAGTTATGAGTGAATTGAAAATACATCACAACTTGCTGAGGTTGGAAAGGGTGAGTGTTCCATGGCAAGTGAAATGTCTTTGGCTGGGAATCCCCAGGGCTGGATTTAAAGCTGTAACAGCCAGCTCTTTATCCTTGGAAGTGGCTCTGGAGCATGTCTGGTCAGTGTAATAAGTCAAGCTACCTCATTCAGGTATGTTTTTCTCTTGTTGGTGTTCAGATGGCAAAGGAAACTCTTTGCTCACTGCTCTTTTTATTTTGAATTTATTATAACCTAAAGGAAAAGTGATGGTTTGCTGAGAAATACTGACCTGTTTAGATCTTTGCTAGAATCTGGAAAGGGAAAGAGAATGGTGGTCAGAAAGGTGGTAACACTAAGAGCTGATAACATCTGTGGCTACCAGGTTGTGTTTTGAAAGAGACCACTGGTGAAGTCCCACAAAACATGGGAAGGAGCCTCTGTGACAGTCTCAGTGTCATTTTCCTTGAAGGCATTATTATTCTGTTCTACAGCTGGAGAATTCAATGACATCCAAAGCTTGTGTAAATTTGAACTAGGTCTCTTAGGTCCTGGGCTGTTGTCTGAGATGTTTGGCAGTTCATTTTGTTGTCTTACTTTGGGAATATCATTTCAGTACCAAATTATGTTCCACTAAACCAGTCCCAAAGTGCTCTCAGCTCTCTTGCATTCTCACTGTGCCAGGGTAATTCAGTTTCCCTCATACATTTGCCAAATGTATGAAAAGATGGAACAGTCTGAAAACTAAACCAACATTTATGAATTACCCTTTGGCTTCAGTGTTCTTACCTGCCTCTGAATTCAGGGCTTTGTTCTGGTTTGTTGTGGAACTAGGGGGGCAGATCTGCAGAGGGAACTTTGGCAGGCACTGGAGGGTCATATCAAGTGTGTGCAGATGTGGAAGGTCAGACTAAAAGCCAACACAGCCAGGTGCATCTGGCTTGTTCTTCACCTCCCTCCTTTCAGTATCCTTTTTTCCATGGATCCTCTGAAGTCCAATTTTCTCTCTTCTTTCTCATCCTTGTCATCTCCTTTATTTCTGTATCCATCCTATACCAACAATGCTTCATTTTGCCTTTTCTCTCTTAACTGGATATTGCATCTTTCCTCCCTTCCCTCTTTAAATGAGTGTTCTTTTGTCCTGAGATATTCCTTCCAGTGTCCTGGGTGGGATTTTGGCATAAGCAGGGAAAAAGCTTTTCCAGGAAATCCTTTCAGGTTTTAGGTGGAGTGCAGTGGAGGGTGGGATTGGACAATGTTCAGTCATGTTCATACCCTGGGGTTGTTTAATTTGTCCTAAAGGGTAGTGGTGGGAGGCCATTGCATATTTTTTTTTAATCTTACATTTTCCAAAGTGACTTCAGGCATGTAGGTTTGATGCATTGGAATTAATTGGGTTTGTAACATATTGCTGATGAAGCAGAGTAAATATTGCAAAAATTGTTGCTGTGTTTCTCCAAAATATGACAAAGAAACATGCCACATGTTTTTGTTTCACCTCTCCAAATGTACCAACAAAAGGGTTTCTCAGGAATTATCACTGAACTAGGAAGTTTCAAGTAAATATCACTGGCTGTTTCCAGAAGCAGAGGAATCGTTTCCAAATTCAGCATAATGAAGTCAAGTTATTAATGTTTTAACAGCCAGCAAAAAGTTTTTATACCCAGTTGAAATTGTAATCTTCAATAATTTAATACTTGCATCCAACAGCAGATTGAGAAATATTTCCTTCTCCATTTCTGGGAGCATTTCCAGGCTGTGCAGGGTAAGATGGGGTCGAATTGATGGACAGAAATACAGCTGGGTGGATTTTGGACTATCCCTGCTCAGCACACCCCACAAAACAAGGGTGAATCACAGGATTGGGTTTTGATTTATCTTCTGGGAACAGAAGTGGCTTTTGGAGGGGGTGGGAGGAAATAGGGGCAGGAGAAAGGAGGAGCAAGTATGTAGGAAATCTTTAATAACAAGTAATAGGCAGACAAAGAAAGAAACCCCTGCAGGTGTGCCGAACATACCCGAGCTCAGCCCTTCCATTCTCTGCTCAGACTGACCTTGTTGGATTTGGGCATGGAATTCCCACTGATTTCAGCACAACCAGCACTTCTGCTCTAGAAATTTCAGCAGGAATTTCTCCCTGCTGCTGCTGCCCAGAGGGAAATCCAGGCAGGATTTTGTTGAGGTAATTTAGCTCTCGTTCCTCAGAACAGGACTGTGTATAAAGCTGGGGTTTGCATTTGCTGCAAAGGGAGCTCAGCCCCACTGCTGGGTGGTGGGAGGCATTAGATTTGTGTGTTCCTAACCAGTGGCTGCTCAGCCCCAACAATAAACTCCATGGAAATCCTGGAGGGGGGATCCATACTCTACCTGTCTCTCGGAAAGCCTCAGGTTTGCAGCGAGTTCAGACTTCCTCCTGATTGTGATGTATCTGTTGTAATGAAACTCCTTCTCCAGTTCTAATCTCTGGTGGTCTGTGTAAACCACTCGGTACTTCTCTCTTGTTCTGGTTTTACCTGTTGGGAAAGAAGAACACCTTGCTAGCATTTTGGAACTTTAGTAACACAAAATATCTGGCTTTACGTTTGAAAAGGTCAGTGGGTCTTTTAGGCCTGATTCCCTATGCACTTACCCAGAGTGACCCCCTTGACTCAGGCTTGCTTTACAACACAAGAGGCTCATACCATCAGGTATTAGGTTTGCTCCTCAGTAAATAGATGATAAACTGCTGCTCATGTTCTTTCTCACCCCTGTGTTATCACTTGAGAAAGGGAAGGTGCTCTTGTCAAGAACAAGGCTCCAGGAAAGCTGGGCTCTGCTCCCAGCTCTGATGCAAGTGGGGAATTGCCCTTCTTTCTGTGTGCCAGAGCCCAAACATTGCCACCTGCTTCAGTGACTGCAGAGACAATACTGGGAGCCTCCAAAGTCCCTCACTTCTTGTTGCTAGAGAAATTCATATGACACTGTGTTTGTCACTGCAGTTTGGAGGCTGTGTTGTCCCTCAAGGTCTGCCCACGACCTGGGAACAGCACAGGGAACAGTAACATAGATCTTCTAGATGACAGTTAATAAAGAAGAGAAAAGGAAAGCAATAATCCCTCACAATGGACAGAGAAGTGCAGCACCTGCTCCTTGCAGGCAGCACTGCCACCCTGCCCAGCCCTGGGTGCAGCTGAGAGAGGCTCAGCAGAGTCCAGCTCGTTAAAAGGCAATGGCCAATGACCTGAGCCAGGGAACATTTTATGGATTCCCTGCCATTTTATGGATTCCACAGAGGGTCATTTCTGAGGACAGGATGTGTGGCCGCAGTGGGAGAGAACTGAGAAGGGGAAAGGCTGCTGGTACTTCCTTTCTCACCCCCCTTTCCTCTGTGGTTAATGCTCCCATCAGGCAATCGATATGGTGAGATCAGCACCTGCTCAAAGCCGAGGCCTGAGCCCTAGCCCAGCTCTTCCCACATTTCTGACAGATTGGAGCACTCTTGTGTCAGGGCCAGTGTTCCCATCTTTGCTAGGCATTTTGTGGTGCTTGCTTGTCTGTCTGTATGTACATGGACATTCCTCCAGATGTACAGATTTAGTGTGTGAACTGTCTGGGACAGGGACTGTGCTTTGAGGTGGCATTTCCCACCGTGGAGCTGTGGGTTGTGAGCTGTGTCCCCAGTGGTCACTGCAGCAGAGCAGCCCTTTGGGTCCAGCTTCTCTCAGAGGATGCTCAGAGCTCGAGGTGTCTGTGCCTTGGGCCTCTACAGACCTGGGGTGGCTTCACACAGCAGCTCATGTTTGCTTACAGACCTTCTGAAAAGGTTTTGTGCATGCCTCACTCCTCAAAAACTCCTCCATCTCCTAATAACTGGACTCTAATAAGAGCATTTAATTCTGCATGGAGTGAAATAAATTACGAGGCACTGAGCTGGTGAGGTGTCAGCCTCTGAGTAGATCCCAAAGGCACATGGCCCAGAGCAACCAGCCTCCCCTGGCAGGAGAGAGGGGCTGGAGGGCTCATCCCTCAGTGCTGCCAAAGGCATCGTTCCTGCCCAGCCCCTCCTTCCCACCCTCCCTGCCTTTGAAGTTTAAGTAGCACCCAAAGCTCAGAATTCAGGGTACAGAACCATGGGAGAACCTTGGAGCGCTGTGTCCCTTAATTCATGATTTGGCTTAATGTCTTTTTCCCCATCTGTGGAAGGAAATGTGATGTCTCTTTGTCTTTATGGTTAAACATACTTAAAATCAGCCTTGCTGGCACGGTTGAGAGCCAGGTCACTTCTGTCCCTTTTAGCACTCGAGACTCAGGGATTTGTGTCTCCCCACCCTTCTGCTGGCATTAGAAGGTTCCTCAGGCTCTGCTCCTCTCGGTGGCGTTTGGGGAGGTTCTGCTGGGCTGGAGAAGATCTCCAGGACATCCCCGTTTCAGCAGCATTTCTGTCCTTGCAAACCCCTCGTGAAAGCGGGATTAGCCCAATTACCTTTACACCGATAATCGAGTGAAAAGTGCTGCTAATTTTACAGCATTAAGGTAAGAATTTTGGAGGCTCTGAGGAGCAGCAGTTACTCAGTTCAGTCCACATAAATACCAGGACATTTGTTTTCCTTCTCTCCAAGTGTAAACTGTTTGTTTAACACATGGGCACCTGTGGTGCTTTAATGCCTCCCTTGATATTTTTTAACTTTTGATCTCTCTGGCTGGTGGTTTGGGTCGGGGTTTTTTTTTTTTTTCCCTCTTCAAATGAGAATTTGGGGTCATTCTACGGGACAAAATGTTTAACATGTTTCCTTAGTGGCCTTTGTGTTGTTAAGATGGAGTACACAAAAGAGCAACAAGGTGATCTTATCTTGACCTCTATTCTCATTCAGAAGGCACAGACAAATATCAAATGTTCTTCTATTGCCAAAACAAGGTGGTAAACGTCAAGATAAACCTTCCTGTTTCTGGTTTTAAGGGCTTAAACCCTTATTATCTGACTAGGAGGGGCTTGTGGGCTTTTCTTTCTTTTTAAACTGAAGAAGAAGAAATTAAATGTACATGAAACCCAGAACTGTCTCCCATAAAATCTTTTATTTTTGTATTAGCAGCTCTCAGTTTATTTTTTTAGTAGAAATGATAATATCTGTTTTCTTTTTGAAGGAAGATTGGGAGCTTTGACATCTAATTTCTTTCTTTAAAGTAAGTTAAGAAAACAAAACGCAGAAAAGGGAAAGGAAGGAAATTCTGCGAAACGTTTTGAGAAAAACTCTTTGATTTGGCACATAAATCTTGCCTTTAACAATTTGTTTGGGTTTTCTTTAGTTCAGAGTAATCCCCTCTGTGAGAGACAAGAGGCAGTGGGAGCTGAGGACTCCGGAGAAGATCTTTCAGTCCTGGCAGAGCCATGGTTTGGTCTGGGGATGGCAGGGAGAGCCTCCCCGGTGCCTTTGTTGGATGCTGCCTTGGAATCTGCACAGGGCATTTCCTTTCAAAGGCAAAGTCCACTTTTATTCGCCAAAATTAACAAACAGCAGCCCCAGAACCTCTCCCTGACCAGTTTGGGACTTTAGCCTCGAAATTCCATGGGTTGGATGAAATAGATCCACCTCTCTGCGTTCTGAGCCAAACCTTCTCCTGGATTTATTTAGGGATGCCTTTTATTTCAAAGGGGATGATGAGCTGAATAAAATTAGAGGTGGGACTAAAGGATTCACCCCAGAGACAGCAGAAGGATGTTCTTCACTTCTCAGACTTCTTTAGGGGAAACCGGCAGAATTTAATGATGCAATGATAAAAGTTATTATATTAATCCAACTCTTTAGTCAAATCCTGCATATTTCACTCACTTAGGTGGGCGAAATTGTCAACATTTATATCTGCAGGATCTTAATTAACCTTTGGTGAGTGACAGATTAAAATCATAATCAGCAATACAGTGTCAGGTCCATTGGAACTACGTTCTGCCATGGACAATTCTCCTGTGGGATTGCATGGAGAGGTTATTAGTGGTTGGGTGGAAGAGGAATGAAACAAAAGAGCTTTGAAGCCACTACCTTTGCAGTCTGCTGGCTTTGTGCTGGGGGAGTGGATTTCCTGGCTTTGATGAGCTCTTTAAGAACAGTGAGTTTTGGCCAAAACCTCCTTTGCACGGTGACTACTGAGCAGTGCCTTTGGGCCAGCAAGAAAGGAGGTATTTCACCCATGGGAAACTTTTCATGAGACAGAGTTTACCAAAGCCTGTTCTAGCACACCCACTCTGGCAATTTTTGTGACTGGCCAGGTTTTGAGCTGGGGGAAGGGAACAGCTTTCCCATTGGTCATAAAATTCACAGAGCATTTCTTCTGAAGACAATAAAGCTGGGGGAAGGCCTCTTTATTTGCTGTGAAAATCATCACCCTTTCCGGCAATATAACTCCTGAAGAAAAGAGGGAGAAGGAAGAGACAGGGCTGCATATCAAAGCCAAGCCAAGTGTTAAAAGGGTCTGCTGCCTCAATATGACAGATAGGCCTCAAAACCTCAGACAATGTAGCCCAGGAAAAGAAAAAAAAACCCACCATCGGACCTCACAACTAGTTTACAAAGCAAAATAAATTAGCATTAGAACCAGCCCTGGCTCCTCTTTCAGAGCCTCCTCTCTCAACTTTTCAGGAATATTGTCCATCTCCCACAACCAGCGTCCTTCATAAATTCCAGGAGCTGCCTGGGGATGTCCCAGGGCAGGACAGGGTGGGATTCCTGTGGGATTGCTCCCTGGCTGCCAGGGTTTGGGGCAGGGGGAGCTGCCTGAAATCAGCTGGAAATGCAGAACAGCTTCCCGGGCTGAGGAGAGGCTCAGTTTAAACCTGCATCTCCCTGGTAGTTCAGTGCTGAGAAGCTAATGTTCATTTTTGAGTGTATAAAGATATGGACTGTCAGAGATCAGGCCCCAGAGTGTTGCTGAGGACTGTGTCTAGCTGTTTATGTACTTAAAAAGTGGAGGAAAAGGAAAGGGCAAATTCTCCCTAGTGCCACAGTTGAAGCTGTGAGGCAAAAATAATTTCAACTAAGTTTTGAGGATAGACACTGTGCTGCACATGATGCTCTCTAAAGTCAAATTAAAAGGAAACCACAACCCCACACAAGGCTATTGTATCAGAAAATGTTACCTGGATGCAATCCTGTGTAATGTGAGTTTAATAGTCCTGCCAGAAACCCTGGTGTGCTGAGGGGTGTCCTGGTCCCATGCATTATTGCCAAGTTGGCTGCAGAAAGGTTTGGGAACATGGGGAAATGCTCTGTTTGCATTTTCTGCTGCATCTTGCTCATTTGTTCCCGTTGTACATGGCCAGGTCATTCATGTTGAATGGAACAGAACAGGCTCACAGGACTGGAACCTTTCAACAGACTTGAATTTGCCCCTCTGTTTGCAATTCTTTAATGTATTCTGCTGTTCTGAAATAAAGCTCATTGGCCAAATTCTGCCCTTCCCTTTGCCTAGCACAGACTTTCCTAATGATCCCCCTCCCACAGAAGTGAGCCCAAAGCAGAGCTGCTTTTATCCCCTTTAGGCAGTGAAGGGACAGGCTGCCCTGTGTGGCTCCTGCTTGGCAGAAGGACACAACCTGCACAAAATGTAGGGGGGTTTCTGAGTGCCAGCCCAGGGCACATCCCACTGCCATTGCCTGCCCACACCACAGGGCACGGGAGAAGCTGAAGGTCTCCCCAGGTGTCCTTCAGGCATCCAGCATTTCCACAGAACTGAGCTGGGAGGGACCCACCAGGATCATGGAGTCCAAGTCCATTTTGCAGGAATGGCTTCTAAAGGGGCTTGTTCCCCTTCCTTAGATTGGAGGGGATGTAACTTCTTCCTGCAAAGACTAAATGTGATACATTTACAGTGCATTTGGTCCTGCTGCCCTCAGCACCTGCCAGCAGCAGCAGAAGAAATGTCCTTATGTTTTCAGAACTTCTACTGCACGAGGATGACAGGAGGAGAGCTGTCACCTACAGGGAAAGGCTCTGCTCATGATTATTTACCTGCTTCTAAACTGGTCCCCTCCCTGGTTTATGGTAGCATAAATGCAGACCTTAAGATGTACTTTCAGCTCTGTGAGCAATCTCTCCCTGCTGTGGCACTGCCTGGGAGTTCCCTGCTCACTGTTTTGGGCACACTTTGCCCACAGGTGTGTGTTGTGCTCTCACACAGCCATAAAGCCAAGTCTACTCCTGTGGCAGTGATGACACACCCCCAGGAAAATATTGGGATCTGGGGGAGGGGATTTGTAGCTTGTTCTGAGGTGGTTTTATTCTACTTTCCACCTCAAAGGATTTGCTGTAAGTGTGTTGTGTGTGTGAGTGTGTGTGTGTGGAATTGCCACCTGAGGTTTATAGTTGTGCCTTTGTTCTGTTCTCAGTTACAATTGCTTGTGGTCTGTGCTGTGGGGGGGTTGAGGAGGGAGGCAGGAGCAGTGTAGGGGTTAGAGAGGGGTCTTTTCTCTCAGTGTTTGTGGTTGAAAACACTCATTAGTCAGTGTTTCCTCCTTCAGGAGTTCTGAGCACGCTTTGCATCAGTCCTGCATTCAGGATGCAGTCCCAGTGCCTCCAGTCCCAAAGCTGCAGGGAGGGACACTCAGACACCCCCAGCAGGGCTTTCCTGCAGGAACACCAAACCAGGATAGTCTCAGATTAAACACTGAGATCTTCCAGAGGCTCCAAGCAGCCAAGCCTCATAAAGTTCACCTAACACCAGCTGGACACATGGCATAATAGTGAAAGTATTACAGAGTAAGACTTGAAATAATTTCTCCCTTTGATACAGGTTAGCTGTGCAGATAACAGAGTGTCTAAGGCCTTGTAGGACACGAGGCAGTGGTTGGAATTGCAATGAAGTGTTTTGTCTGTCATCTCTCAGGACACGAGGCCACAGAACACCAGTGAGAAGGTGACCATGGAATCTCTGGAGGTGGAAATGCCCCACGTTCAGGGCCTTGTTTCTGTGGCTGCTGCAAGTCAGACTACTCAGAGTAAGTAAACCTTTGGAAAGAATCTCTCCCAGCCTTAAAGGGATGAGATTACAGGAACAATTCTTGGGAAAATCACTTGCCTTAAAAATTATTGTTTCCATAATGAAATAATATTCCTATTGATAACTCGTGTCATTAAAAAGAATAAAATCAACTTGTCCAAATAATTGCTGTTCAGGTAAGTCTGAGCCTCAGTTTTGCCATCTTTAAGAACAGTGGTTCATATCTGTTGCACAGGGAAGAAGGAAAGCTAATAAAGGAGGTGTGGTCCCTTCCCTCTTGCCCACACTTGCTCCACTGAAATTCCTGAAGTTTTGCAGAGAGACAGAAGGATAAAGCTCAGTGTGCACATCCAGCCCTAAGGATGGAACAGGCACTGGATTCCACCCAGGAAAATCCAGCAAGCAACACTGGCCTTGCAGTGAGCCTGGTCACACCCCTGGAGTCACTCCCAGCACCTGCACGCACAGAACCAAACTCCCTCAGGGGCATCCCAGAGCTGACATTGCTGGAAGGGAAAATACTTTTAAATTCCTTTATTTTTTGGGAAAAATGCAAAGATAGATAGCGCCCTTGCTTTTAAACAGAGGAAGAGGAGTGAAAGCAATAAAAGGAACCAAATCCAGTGAAGGAAATCTTCCTGGCCTGGCAGAAAATATATATATATGAGGGAAAGAAGCAGCAATTAGAATTCCTAACCTGGATTTCTCCCTAAAGCAGGCCCCAGTAGCTGTTAAATGAATGGCCAGGCTCACACCAACTTCAGGGGGCCTTGCACAGGCTCATGGGCATTTGGGAGGGTTTGCTCCCATGGGATGCTGATTTTTCCAGTTCTTCCCAACATGAGGATGCTCATTCCAGAATGGAGACACTCCCAGCTCCTCCTGGGAATGCTCTGCCCCTTGCAGACTTGAAATTTGAAAAGTTAGAAAGTTCTAAGTGCGCTGGTTAAGCAGGCACTCGGAATGTGGTGCTGTCTATAACATATATGTCTATAAAATATCCATCTCACAGTGTCCCCACTATCAAAGGGACCCATAGACAGAACAAATCAGGGCTCTCAGAGGCTGCAGTTGGAATCCACAGGAGCCCAAGGCAGGCAGGGAAAGTAGAGATGAGAAGCAGTGGATTATTTGGGCAAATGTTCTGCCATCTGTGAATGGGACAGTTAATGAGCAATTCCACTGCCTTGTAAGGACTACCCAAAACCAGGCTGTAAGTGTTTTCAAAATAGGCCCTCTTTTGTTTTGTCTTGGACAGTATTCAGTGAAGAACAAATATGATTTAAAAATACAGACTTGCTTTCCTTTCACCCCCAAATTCTTGTTCACCTGGAGTGACAACCTATTGTGATTGTCCTGCTGCCTTCTGTGCCTCCCCATGAACTGAAGTTCAGCAGGAGGGAGGATGGCTCTGTCCATCCATACACAGAAATCAGATGCACTGTTTTAATATAGACATCTTTTCTATACAGTTGCTTTCATTTCTCTAACTTTGGGTTTAAGGAATGTCTTTTCCACCAGAGATGCATTCAGTGCTTGCTTTGCAGACTGTTATTTACAGGCACGTGTGGAGCAGAGCTGGGGCTGGAGGGAGGGCTGGAAGGGAAGGGAAGGGACTTTTCTGGGATGTAACACTGGGATACTGTGAGCATCTCTGGAGGAGAACAACTGAGCATCCCTGTTTTCTACAGACCTCAGTGCATGGCGAAGCTGCTCAGCACGTGAGAGGATCAAATACTTTCATACAGCAGATTGTGCTCTTGTTTTCAGGCAGTTTCCTCTCTTTTTCTTATCCTTCCCCCCTTTCCTGTGTCATAACTTTTTCGTATCATACAAGGTACACATTTTTGGTTTAGGGATGCTCAATGTTTATATTTTTTTTCCCTTGTTCCTCATCCCATCAAACAGAACCTTTCCCTCATGTTCATGGCTAGTTTTCACTGGTTAAATATGACTGAAGAACTGGTTTGTACCTGTTGACTGTTACACATCACACCCTGATTGTGGCTGTATTAACTGATGGTGTTTCCATGGATTTTTGTATTCCTGCACATTCTGAGAGCTGCCACTACAAAGTGATGCAAACTTTTCCTTATCCTCCGTGGGTTTAAAGCAGGGACTCCCTGTTTGACCGTCCAGGTTTCAGTTCAGGGCTCTGAGGGCTGGAGAGGCTCTTTCTAACATAAAGCCTCATTGCCACCCCCCTGCTGTACATATTGCACTTGAGCCTCTCCTACCTACTCCAAACCTTGAGGAAAGGAAGCAAAGCAGAGCTGGTGCTGAAGTGCGACCCTTTGATCACGACCCCTTTCTGCAGCCGTGCTGCTTCATCCCCACCTCTATCGAAAGCAATTATTTGATATCGCAAACCTGAAAGGCGAAAAGTGACCGGACACTGCTTTTCATCCCCGGCAGCGTTAAAGGTCAGGAAAGACGCCTAAGAAAGAGCCACCTGATGACGCCCAGCATCGGGCCATTGCCTCACATTCCTCCGCTAGCCAGAGCGCCCTGCCAGCATCTCCGAGCCCCCCTCGCTCGTACCTGTGGCCGTGGCTTGGCCGCTCTTCCTCATCCAGTCGAAGGAGCCGTGCCGGGCCGTGCCGGGCGAGCCGTGCGGGGCGTGCAGCGTGTCGGGCGGCGCTGGCCCGCTGGCCCCGGGCTGCAGGGAGCTGTACTCGGCGGGGCTGTAGGAGCCCTGCGCTGGGGACGGGGCGCTCAGCTGGCCCGCAGCGCCCGAAGGGCCCGGCCCGAACGCCGCCCAGTCCTCCCTCTGCGGGCCGTAGTGGGAGCCCCAGGGCGCCGGCGGCTGCCCGTGGGTGTCCAGGGCTGGCACGGGGTGGTAGCCCATGTACTCGGGGTAGGGCGGAGCGGACACGAAGTTCTGCACGGGCAGGTTGCTGCTGGAGCACCTGGCGGAGCCGGGATACATGCTGCTCTCGTTCTCCAAAAGGTAGCTCACGTACATGATGCTCAGAGCCCGCCTTTGTCCTGCCGGGACATCCCGCTCCTCGCAGGGGTTGTTTGATCTCCCTTCCCCTCCTCTTTTCTTTCCCTCTTTTCTAGCCCTGCCTGGCTCTATAAATGACTCAGGCTAACCCTGATGTCCCTTTACTACACATGATTAACAATGGGTTTACCAGGTGCTGGGGGTAACAGTTTACTAAGGTCCTGCCTGATGTCACAGATAACTGCCTGCCCCGAAATTACATTTGCATTCAAATGAAGGGCTGCCCATGCAGGCAACCCCACCTTGCTGCTAGTTGCGGTGCTTCCTTTTCTCACAGAGCTTCATGGCTTGCCAGCCCCGTTCTACCCGTTCAGGAAGGGCTTGGAAAGCTGGTGGCCTTCGGGCAGAGCGGTGCCCGCAGTTAACCCGAGCTCCAGGCGCACGCCAGAATCAGGCACCAGGTCATAGTCACTGCTGGTTCCTGCTGGTCCAGCAGTGGTTCTGTCGGAGTGTGCTGTATTATTGCTTTAAACTAAACCCAAAGGGCCAGTGGAGTCTTTAACTGCAGCTCCTGCAGAGTTTCTCCCACGAACGCCCTTCTTGACTTCAGCTCTTGGCCCGTGTGGGAGAGCACTTAGAAACCACCGCAGTGCCGGGGACTTTAACATTACAAAGGATATACAAGGAGTCTCGTAGTCATTTTGAGCATTTGTTCATACGAATAGTCTTGTTGATGTTAGCAGGCCTATTCATGAGCTGGCTGCTCGCCGCGGTGATTGAAGTCCCTCCATTCGAACTTTGCAGTGGTAACAGAAAGAGAATCTCTTATTGAGAGAATGCAAAATTTGTCACTTTGCCTATGCTCATGTCTCGTTTGTGATATTGAAATGAGTGGTAGTTCTCCCTGAAGGTTTTTCTGTTCCCATTGCTGTGCTTGTTCACAACAAGTTACACCTTTTCTTAGAAAGGTGAGAACAACTTAGAGCTTTTTAGCTCAGAAAAGCAGTTTCCTAACTTTCAGGAGCAGTCGAATGTTTGCAAGTAACAAATCCCTCCGAGACCATCTGTAACCAGGAGCGAGGAGAGAAAGTGTGGATTTCTTTTTTTTTAATGAGATAGATACCTTAGCATTGTCTCTTAATGGGACTTCACCCTGTTTCCTTTCCTGCTCCTTTAATGACGTGATACTTAATTGCACCTTTATTAATGATCCGACTTGTTAAAGGGATTTTTTTCCTTTAACAGGTGCAAAGTATGATGAGTTTTTTCTTTGTTCAGAGGTGTATTTTTTCTCGGAGAGTCTTTTGCACTTTAACACCATTTAAACTCGGAGGTTCTCAGGGGGAAAGAATCACTTTGCACACTTGTTGACACCGTTGTTTCCTTTGGTGAGAGAAAGGTGTCCTCAGGCTTTTCTCACTGGTAATTTCAGGGCTGAAGTCACTGGTCAGCCTGTCATGGATCTGAACTGCCCAACTCTCCTGTAGCAGGAAAATAAACCCGGCATTAATTACGAATTAGGTGTCTGTACACAAGTGCCTGCCATTTCAACACAGTGTGATTTCAACGTAGCATTTCACTTTTTAACCGTGTTCTCCTCCCTTTCTCAGTCACTCAGAACACTGAGGGTGCCCCGTAGCTCTCAGGTTTAGACTGTATTGAAATGGTGACAAAGATTCTTTACAGCTTTTTGTTGTAACGACTTCATTTCCTTTCCTCCTCTTCCGAACTGGGGAGGATTGTCCTTGCAGGCATTTCAGTGGCTCTCCTGAGTGCAGGTGTACCCATAAATCAGCCAGGGGAAGAGGCAGCCTCCTTTCCTTCCAGGAGCTGTGGCCCTGCAGCTGTCTGGGAAAGGTCCTAGTTATGTTCATTTGTAAAAACTTTCCCTGCAGGCTTTACCTCCCTGATGTATCACAGCAAGGCCTCTGCAGCAGGGCTGGCTCTCCCTGCAGAGCCTGGAGCAGAGTTCAGCAATGTTGGAGACACCAGGACACAGCCAGGGAGTCGTTCTCTGTCCATCCTTACCTGAGAAACATCTGGGGCAGTTTTCTCACAATGGTTTAATTTGGCTCAAGAAGCCACTGAAAGTAGTAAAATAGTGATTATTCATATGGATTAGGAAAATGACAGCAAAATACCTTCTGATGCTTCCAGCTGATACAGGTATATGTGACAGGGGAGGGGACTGTTTTCCTGCTTCCATCCCACCTGGAAAAAGCTCTTTGCAGTCTCTGATGTTAAAGTGACAATGCTTTGCTGCTCTGGCCACATGCTGTGCCCACTAGGCAGGAATCTGCTTCCCTTGGATTCCCCAGTACCCTAAGTTGGTCTGATTTCAGCAGGCTGTATTTTGGGTTTGCTTAGTCCAAGTTTTCCTCATTTACATCATTTAAACCTAACTTTTTAGTCAAACCACAGCCTTAAGTGTTCCTTAACTGCTGGGGCTGTGAGAATAATCAATATATTGCTCTGAAAACAAAAGGTTTTCAAAACTTCTCAAACTCAAAGTATGAAACAATTTGGATTTGGTTGCTTTTCATGCTTTCTAGGAAGAATATGTTTTATAACAGGTGTCACCCTGGGAAGATCAGTCTGCATGTAAACCCAGTCCTTTATAAATCTGCCTTCCTGCAGTCAAAGCTTCTGGAAAAACAAACCCTGAAGTTTCTCCACTCTATTTTTACATCTGTAAAGTGTTTATTAACAGTACTACATGTGTGCAGTGCTTGGAGCTCCTTATTTTGGTGAATAAAGCTTCAAGTTTGTTAGAATACACCAATGCAGGGCATTTCTGTGTGCAAAAGCCCAGTTCCCTCACACAGACACTGAGTGAGGAGCTCGTGGCACAGCAATGTGTGCTTTGGTCCTGCAGCCAGCAAAGCTCAGAATTTTGCAGTGAATTACAGATTTCAGCATGAGAGGAGTTTTATCTCAGGATTTGAGCCCATTTTAATGAAAAACTGCCAATGTATTTTGATTTCTGAACTCTCCCTTGTGCCAACTCGGTGGAATTTTGTACTTCTTACATTATTTTGCCAATAATCCTCCCCTGACACTTCTGAGTTCCACTGAGCTGTTCTGAATAAAGCTCTCTGCATTATGGTTTGCCATGCAGGAGTGACAGTGGCACATGCAGAGAGGTCCCCCCAGAGCAGAAACCTGGAGAAACAAAGCAGGGATCTCTCTTTCCTGGGCATGTTGTCCCTATCACTGCATTTTGAAGGCTATAACAATCTCAGCCTTCTCCTCTCTGCATCCACAGCCCAAACTTTATTGAGCATACACAGCCTTTCATCATTCTTTTGTGAGCAGCAACATGATGGCTAAGAAAGCAATCAAGGTGGAATTAATTGCCTTGTAAAATGTTATTCATCCTTCTTAATAGCATCTCTTACATGATAATAAATCCCAAAGATTAGCAATATGAAATGAGATTTCTCCAAGTTGATTTGTGAAGAAACCAAGGCCAACATCTTGTAGGTCTAACAAATATAGTGCCAATTCTGTGTCCTGGGCTCATGCTGAGAAGGCAGAAGTTGAATGGAAATGAGATATTG
Source organism: Xiphorhynchus elegans (assembly GCA_013401175.1). Lineage (NCBI taxonomy): Eukaryota > Metazoa > Chordata > Aves > Passeriformes > Dendrocolaptidae > Xiphorhynchus > Xiphorhynchus elegans. Next base: position 92,708 of record VZUH01001677.1, on the reverse strand, counting down.
TCCTGAATTCTCAAGAGAGGAAAGATGATTATTTATTGTTCTGGGATGAGCCTAAAACACCTTCACCCTGTGGCCTCTCTGAGATGCATTTTTTGGAGTTCTACATTGGAAATTTAGGAATTGGAATTGAATTTAGGAATTGAATTTAGGAAGTGGAGCCCACCAGAGGTAATGCTTGGGAAAATATCTCTTAGGGAGGTTTTCTCACATCCCGGGAATGATGGCTGTGCCAGGAACTCTGGAATGCTCCAGCCCCCTTTTGATTATTCCTGGGACTCTCCAGAGCTTTCCTCTGTCAGGGTACAAAGCCACGGATCTGCTGCGGTCGCATCCCTGTGTTCCCAGGCTGAGCCGTCTCCAGCTGTGCCCACATCGCTGTCCTGGCATCCAGCCCTTCTCCTGCACATCCCATTTCCCCCTCTCCAGACCTCCAGAGCTCCGCTGGGTTCCCCGAGCTGTCCTTTCGGCCGTGCCCCGTCCCTGGGCGCAGCTCGGCTGGTCCCTCTCTGCAGCGAGGCGATGGGGACAGCTGGTGGCCGCTGCCTGCATGGCAGGGGGACCTGCCCCATCCCACTGCCACGGGCACCTCGGGCTGGACTTTTCTGTGCCAGCCCCAACACGAGTCGGGTTTGTCATCTGCCCAGCTGCAGGAATCAGCAAAGGGTCCTGGTGTAGAATTTTGGGTATATTGCTTTGAGTTTTGATTAATTGTAGCATCCCTCCTCTGAAGCCTGAAGTAACGCTGTTGTAGAGTCACGGAGTTGGAGGGGACCCACAAGGCTCATCGAGGTCCAAGCCCTGGCCCAACACACCCCAAGGATCACACCCCGTGCCTGTGCATCCATCTCTCCCTCCTGTATCAGTGGCTCAAAAAGAAACAATTAAAAAAAAGTCGAAAAAATCCACAGTGCAAAGAAAAGCAAGCTCTGCCCCTCAGTTCTGGACCTGCTGTATCCACCTCAGAAAGGACCTTTGGGTGCACAGATTTTTAGTATGAGATCTGACCAAAAAGCTTGTTAGACAAACCAGGAAAGGATTTGAGAGGAGAACCAGTTAATGAAAGATTCCAAAGTGCAGGGGCACAAATACGAGCCAGGTGGATCTCTTTTCTCCCCCCTTTTACAGCTCGACTGTTTAAGGTAGAAAAAATTGCTCTCAAAACCAAAGTAAGTTGGTTTTTTATTCTTCAGCCTCCAGGCCCTCCAGAAGACCTTCAGCTCCCCCAGTGGTTCTGCAGCCTTGCTGTCTGTCTGTCTGTGTGTCTGTCTACAGGATTGTAGCCTATTCAGAAAATCTATGCAGATTTCCACAGGAACATGCCAGGCTTCAAAAACGTCCCTTTTCAGAGGAATTTTCTGTGGGACAGAGCACTCAGATGTCCCCAAAGTGCTGCAGAACATTTGCTGTGCCCAGAGCTGGGGCTGTGAGCACGGGGGGTGCTCTGCATTGCACTGGGACAGTGTCACCCACCCTGGCACGGGGGATGCTCTGAGTTGCACTGGGACAGTGTCACCCATCCTGGCACCGAGGCACGGCTGGCATTTCACACCCGGGAAGTGCCTGAGGGGGTGATGACAGTGAAGAACCAAAGGCAGGACTGTGGCATTTCAATCTTGTCTTCTTTAAGGAGTAGCTGTGCTTTAAATAGATTTTCTTTGTTAGTCAGTGCTCTTAAAAGAGTGACCCCATCTTCCAGCTAACATTTGTTAGTGTATATTTAGCCTTTAGGGTGGCTCAAGTAAACAGGACGCTGCAAATGTTGCTAGTTCTGAAAAAAGAATCTTTTCCTCTCGGTTGTTTTCTGTGCTTGGAATTTTTAACACCTTGCAACGGGCTGGATCTCCTTGGGCTGTGCGAGTCGTGTCCCTTATGCGGTGGCATCGAGAGTGGTGACATTCCTGAGCCCAACTTGCTAATTAGGGCTGTTAAATCCTGTCTGGGGAAAGCCTTTCCCTTAGGTTTTGAGAACTCCAGAAACACCTGCACTGGAGGTGCTGTTTAACCACAGGCTCTATGTGGATCATTTTCATCTAATTCTTAACTAACATCAGGGATTTTGAGTTCCTCTTTTGGCAGATGTGTTTTTGCTCCCCTCCTTTGGTACGGAAGATACCCCTGGGTGTGACAGGGGGTCTCTGTGTAGGTGCCTGAGTGATCCACAGCTCCGTTTCATGCAGGGGGATAGTCACTCCTGAATCAAAGCCCAAAGCTCCGTTTCCCACTAGGTGGCACTTTGGATCCACCGCGCACACAAAGGCTGCTGGAGTTGCTGTACCTGCTGCTCGCGTTTGTGCTCAGTAATTGCCCAGGCTGCGAAAGGATCAATGTGCTGCTGCCTACAGCAAGTTTCACAGCTCCACTTCATACGGACATTGATTAAATCCCCACCCCCAACTCGGTGTAAAAGAGCTTTAGCTCAGAAATGATCCCCTCTGGAAATCCAGCTTTCTCCACTGCCCAATTCCCTGCCTCAAAAACCCCCCAGAACCCCCTCCACCAATCAACCAACCAACCTGAAATTCAAAACACAAAAAAAATCCCTCCCCAAAACCCCAAACAACCCAATTCATCTTTTCTTTCCCGTTGCTATTCAAGGCTCTACCCAGAGTGGTGCAGGAGTTTGGAGTTTGCCCCAGTAAAACAGGCCATAAGTGACAGTGGAAGTAGCAGGCAAAGAAATAAATGATGTGGAGAAAAACGGGAGCTGCAAAGGGAAAACTGCCTGGGCAATATTCGGGTTTGTCCCTAGAGAATTGCTGTTAGAGCTCTGCTAATGTTTCATTTCTGATTTTGGAGCAAATGACAACAATGGATCTACCTGATGGCTCTCTCTACACACGAGGCAGGTGACCCCAAACCACAGAGTGCAGAATTTAGTTGCACTGGAGCTTTCTTCTCCAGTTCTTGTATCTACCAGTTGGAATTGCCCGGGAGCCGCAAGAAAAGGATTTGAAATAAACCCGGGAATTCTCACTCTGTTTGTTTGAGTTGCAATGTGTGGTACCCTCAGCCCAGCCCTCGGGGTGAGAAGCTCCTCAGGGAAGCTCCGTGATGTTCCCTGCCCACTGGGAGAGCTCCAGGGGCTGCTCAGAGACCCTGGAAAGGTTTGAACACCCCTGTCCTTAGCGGGGTGGCACCGACTGCCCCGGGCTCAGGGGGCATCACACAGCCCTTTGCCACCAGGAGACTCTTGGCTGCTGCTGCTCCTACTTCTTGTCCCAAATTTTGCTGAGAGCAGGAGGGGGAAGATCCTGGGGAGCAGCTGAGGAAATCAAGGTTCAGTTCTAAGCTCAGCACCTTATTTAATCTCTTTAATTTCTGTCAATGCATCTTGGACTGTCCAGAGCGACAATGGCACAATCCTGTTCTTCACCTTCACCACAAACAGATGAGCTGAAGCCACTGAGAGAACTGAGCTGGGCTGCATCCCTTCCAGCACTCTGGTAAGGACACAAGTACCTGCTCAGCAGCTGAGGAACACGTTTTTGAGCACTGAGCTGCATATGGCCCTCTGAGTGGTTTATAAAGTGCCAAAATTGCTCAGGAAACTCCAAAAGAGCCTTCCAGCTATTTATGTTGACTGTGCCCTTTGGAGGGGAGCTACTCTAAGTAGTAGGCTTGCAATTGCCACTGTTAAAAATTCATTATGAACCGGTTGGGATTATTAAAAATAAATCAAATACTTTGGGTTCACTTGTGCTGGTCAGCTGAATGGATTTCTGCAAATCTGAGCTTGAAACAGTCGAGTTTGCTGTTAAAAGCAGAACTCTCAGCACCAGCCTGAAGGAAGCTCTGAAGTCTCTTCTGTGGGAGGTTTGTCACTCTACAGCTGCTGCTTGAAGCTCTCAGCATCTGCAGTGCTGCAGCAAAAGGGGCTTAAAAATAGAAACCTGGGGGCATTTAATCTGTTTATTTGGGAAGGCACCGTACCTGAGCCTCACCGTGCTCAACCACCTGTAGGTGCTGCTGCTGCTCAGATCTGTCCCTGCCAGCCCCAGGGCACAAATGTTTCCCCAAAAGGCAAAACGCAGAGATGCTCCTCTGCTTTCCTGCCAAAGGGGCTGAGTGGGAGGCACGTTTGTTTTTGTGCAAGGCCAAATGGCATGTGCAATTTAGCGCTGCACGATGTTGTTCAGAACAAAGAGCTCAGGAGGAGCTGGGTAAAGACGGGGTAATTACATGAGTCACAGGCACGGCGACATTTAAAGCACCTCAGTCCTTGTGCTTCAAGGTAGGAATCGTCAGGGGGAGTTTTCCAGGCTTGTGCTGAAGTTTCCTGAGACTGAAGTTCTCTCTAAAGTAGCCGAGTTTGAATTCTGATCATTTGAAAGGCAGTGACTGGAGTAAATGCATTGCTGCAGTCGTTTGGCAGAACAATCCTTGCCTTCGCTATTACACCTGTATAATAGCATTTCATGCATTTTACAGTGCCTTATTTTCACAAAGATCAAAGTATTTTGCAGATATTTTCTATCCTTACGCTTCTAGCAGTCAGAGGAATGTTTTTGCTCTAATCTCTTACCCTGGGACTCGTGTGGCTGCTCAGCTGAGCAGGAGAGAGTTTGGGGTAGATGATTATCTGCACAGACACTGCCGTGAACTGCTTAGAAATCACTTGGAATAATTACATGGAGTAAAGACATTTTGAGAATAAAGGGTCATGGCTAACAATGTTTATGGGAACGAAGAGTTTTTACAGCCCTTCTTTCTCCTCCTTTATACCCTGAACTTACCAGTGAGCACGGTGGGATGAAAGCCTGGGGTGAAGTCAGTGGCAGTGTCAGGACTGGGAGAGCTGGGAGGGGGGAAAAAGGCACGGCAGAACTCTTTTATTGTACCCCAGTTTGGCAAATAATCCTTTGGAAGAGACCCCCATGGGTAGTAAATGCACACAGGCACTGTGATTGTGTGGGGAAGTGCCTGAAGAATACCTGGGTGATTGTTGCTTTTGGTCACCCCTTGGGCTGCACAAGGAGAGACTGCCAGAGGCAGGGGCTGTAAAATCAGACCAAATCTAAAGCAGGAGAGCTCTTCCTTTGTGCCTCTTCGGTGCAGAGCTGTGGAGGGGGAGGCAGAGATCCATCCAGCTGAGGTGACAATTCCCTCCCTTTGTTCTCTGCTTGCAGTCTCAGTAGCTCTTGGCTGGCACCTGAGCTCGGGTGCTGGAAGATGCTCTCTGTGCACTAACAATAACTTTGTAGTAGGTCTTTTATCTTCTCCTGGGTCTCAAGTAATTCCTTCCTGTGGCTTCCAGATGTGAGGAGCCCGAGGGGAGAGAGGCAGAGACTCCTTCAGTTTAGAAACCAGGGTTGATCCTGCTGTGGCAGGAGGTCAGGGGGTCCTGTGGGACCTCCCAATGCTTGGTGTGCTGTTCATGCACACAGTTCTGCATGGCCATTCCAGAGGGAACCTCTCAAACACAGAGAGAACAGCACTGACAGTTCTCCTCAGGCTGGAGGACTGGAAAACTCAGGAAGTGCCTGGCTTGTTTCTCTGGCTGTCCTTCCCTGAGGCTGCCAAAGGATCTGGGCTGCCTTTGGGGGCAACAAAACCTCAGCTCAGGGGGATAGCTCTGCTGTGAAGGGAAGGAGGGATGGAGGGAGGGAGGGATGGAGGAGGCTGCTCCAGCAGTGCTGCAGCTCCAAGTTTTCCCGAGCCCTTTAGGGGTATGGGAAGGGTGGGATTTGTCTCCAAGGTGCTACACACACACTGTGTGGGGCCCAAGAGCTTCCAGAGAGCCTTGGAAGCAGCACTGTCAGTCTGACCTGACATCAGCAGCAGCTCCATCTCCCACCCAGGAGAAGGGGGTGCTCAGACCTGCCCACCATGTCCTGAGATCTCCCTGGCTTTGTGTTAACATTCTCTTACATTTAAATGTTTGCTTTTAGTTTTTTCCAATTTGCTAAATTAAAAACCTCTTTGAGTAACATCAAGGGTTCTGGCTCACAATCTTAATGCCCATTCTGATACGCTGAATATCCTTGAATTTTTAAGCTGCAAACTTAATATGACTCCAGCAGCTTTTAAAAGAGATATTGAGGTGCAGTCTTAGTCATCATAATGCATTGATTTAATTGAATATAGCATTAGAAGCTCAGATTAACAGAGTTTCATAATAATACTTGTTTTAGTGACAAGAATTCTTGTCTTCTGTGCCTGTTTTTGCTGTGTGAACATCCCTTCCAAACTGTTCCCCTTCCTCGCAGTGAACAGAATGGAACTGGGGGTGTGCATGAAAAAAAAATCACCATTTACATAATTCTGATTATTTCTGTACTATTTATTTCTCTAGTATTGCTCTGCCTGGAGCTCCCAAATGTTTTTTCCTGCCATATTTCCTTTTCTTGCCCAGAACTGGCTCTTTATTTCTCTTAAGGTAACGGAAGGACTACTCGAGGTCCCGGGCTCAGTATGTTCTTTTTTTTCTCAAAGCCTTCCAACAGGATATCCCATCTTCAAAATAAATACAGCATTTTGTTTTTGGAAAACAGGAAGGGCAGGCCATGGAAGAGATGGCAATCAAGATTGTTGCTGAGATTTCCAAACTTGGAACTCAGATTTGAGCAGAAGGTGGACAGATCACGGACACGAATCTTCCCTTCTGGAGGTTTTTAAGGAAAAGAAATCAGAGCAGGGAATGTTTGGTGGAATTTGTTGTCAGTCTTTCCTCTAAAGAGATGCCTTATCCCCAGACAATGCCACTGGAAATAGGGCCTGGCTCGTAAATAGGGGGAGAACTCATTGTAAACTGGTTATAGATAAAAAGTCTGCTGATCAGTGCCTGAATAAAGGCTAAAAGAGGGTTTATTACCCAGCCATCAGCCAGTGCATCTCGTTCCTGTGTTCAGGGGGTGGGGGGTTGGGGTTGGTCTTTTTTTTCTTCCTTTTTTTTTCCTGCTCCAGTCATGGTGCAAAAATTTAATGAGCCATCTGCTGAAACAGTTTTGCTCTGTAAATCAAGAGGGAAAAATAGCAGCCTCTTCCTCAGCAGAGCTATTCCTTAAATATGCTCAGAGTGGTATCTTTTTTGTCAAAATGCTCTCACTTTTCAGAGTGCAGCAACAATTCTAAGGTCTTAAAAAAATGGCAAATCTCAGCCTGGCTTGGGCCTGGTTTGGTTGTGTGGAGTCAGCAGGAGTTCTCCTGTCACAGAAATCTGGATGTGGTGTTACAGGGACAGGCTGTCAAAGTCTTTTAGGAGATTATAGGAATTCCTTCCTTGTCAGATATTCCCAATCTTGCCAAATTAGAAGCCAGGGTCCTGTTTGCTGAGTGAGCTGCTTTCCCACCAGCACAGACCCAGCCACACCTGCAGGCTGAGCTGCAAACCCCTTGTCTTTCTCATGAGGATATTGGGATTTATCAGGGTGCCTCCATCTGAGCTGCCCTTTGGAACCACCAACCTCCCCTTCGGGGCAAACCTTGCATGTAAAACTCTTTTAGAAGTTTACTGCAATTAGGATTTTCTCCTGTCTTGATCCAAAATGTCTCATTTTGTCAAATCTGGGCTTAGACACTCCAAAAAACTCCCCACAGCACCAAGGAAGTGTCTCCATGAGCCTGAGGATGGTGTCAATATTAGCAAAGGGAAAAAGGCACGTTGCTTTGAACTTTGTGTCACAATAATTAGCATCACCTTAAGCAAACTCTAATGGCCCTCCATTCTGTTTGATTAGAGCAGCCCAAGAGCAGGACGAGGAGAGCAGAACTGCTTTCCTTGCACATTTGCTGTATCACAGAGGAGAGGGAGGTGTTTTTGCTCCCTTCTGCTGCTGCTGTAAGGAACCCAGCAGGAGCACAGTGGCTCTTGCAGGCCCCTTCTCACAGCACAGGGTGTAGAAAATGCAGCTTCTACTTCAGAGCTGGGTAATCCTTAAAAGCCTTGTCGAGGTGTGTGGAGTCCACACCAAGCGACTGGTGCTCGAAATAGCTCTGCTGTGCTGGCAAAAAATCAGTTGCTATTATATCTCAAGTCATGCTACGTTTGTGTGGGGGGTGTTTTTTGGGTCACTCTCCTGACAAATTCGGTAGTTCAGAAAAGTTTCAAGTGCAGGTTTGAGCTTTGGATTGTTGTTGCAGCTCCCAGGAGCTGCTGTCGGGACCAGACCCCAATGAGGGGAGGGAACACACCCTTGTTGTCTGAGGTGACAGGAGGGAATGTGACAAGGAGAGCTGGTGCCTGTCCAGGTGAGAGCAAGGCTTGTTGTCCTGGAGCCATGGCATGTTCCAATTCAGGGATGAGGGCTGGGGCTGGGAGCAGTCCTGGGAAGAGCTCAGTTTAAAGGAGGAGCCAGCAAACCCCAAAAACAGGGGTCGAGGGCTGGTGTCACCTGTAACAAAGACTGGCCAAGGCAAGTTTCTTAGGGCATATTTTCCCCTCGTGGAAATGGTCCTTTAAAACTCCTAATGAGAGTGTTCTAAGCTCAGTAGGATTTCAGCTTCAGCTGAGCCCCTTGCTTTTCTGAGCTGAGTCACCTCCTCCTCCACCTCCTCCTTCTCCCAGCAGCAGCAGGCAGATGGCTGAGGCTGGAATTGGGCAGGTTCTGCTGCAGGTTCTGTGTGTTGGACCCACAGCACCCTCTGCCCAGGGAGGGCTCGAGGCCCCTCTCCTCCTGTACCATCCTTCCCCTCTGAGGGATGCCCTGGAAAAGAAGGAGCAGTGTTTTAGGGTTGGTAACCCCAAAACCCCATTCTGCTTCTAGTCCCATAGTGGGACATGACAGAGCAGAATTCCACACTAGGATCAATTTAGTGGGAAATAAAATTGCTGTGGCATCAGCCCCCTCTGGTACCCCCAGGTGGAAGTGACAGTCCTGGCAGGTTTTGGAGCCTCACTGCCTGCCTTGAGTGGTGTCCCAGTCTTGTCCTTAAGGCTCCAGAGTAGCCAGCAGGGATCCTGCTGATCCACACAGGGACAGGAGTGGCAGCAGTGCTTACCTGGCACTGGGAGGTTTGTGCTGGATACCATCATGTCAGTGTTATCCTCATGCCATCAGATCCCCCAGGGCTGGGAAATAAGGACACCTGGAGCTGTCCTGGTGGGTAAATGAGTGCAGTAGTTTCTCCTGGTAGGGTTGGGACCGTTTTGTTCATGTTCATCTTCACAAACTGCCTCCCCAGTCAGGGGAACAGGGAGTTTGTTCATTGTGGCTCTGCTGTGATCCTGTGTCTTGCAGGACACTGGATTATAGAGCAAATATATAACCCCAGCCTATTTGTTATGTACTGAGCAGTTGCCACTTTACAGCAAGTCAGATTTCCCAATCTTCACGTGTTCCTTATCAATGAGCAGTAGACATTTAGGCCCAGGACAGCTAATTGCCTCTTTCAGAACGGAGGGCCTTCAGCCTCGCTCTGAGCCCCCAGGGTTTCATTTCACAGCAGGATGGGATCAGTGCAAAGGGCACCTGAGGCTTCTTTGGAAGGAAAGTCATGAGATGTTGCTGTCCCTTCCCTCTCTTTGCCACCTGAATGGCTGGAGTGTGGCGTAGCTGACAGGGCTGGCTGTGTCATCCAAACCTGGACCTCTGTCCTTGTCCAGCTGCCATCATCATCCCAAAACCACGTTGGACTTCCTAACTGCAGGTTGTTAAGGGATATGTTGTGACCTGCACCCCCTGCTCTGGACTGAGCTCAGGAAAAGGACAGCTAAGCTGTCATTGTCATCAGCCTCACTCCCAAGGATGTGGCAGTTTGGGACAGGCAGGAATGAGTCCCACTGGTTGCCACCATGGGAAAGTTGCAGCACTCACTGGGGGCTCAGGTGTGTCACTCTGTGTGCAGACACTCCTGGTGCCACCCCTGCACTGCCACACAGCAGGACACACAGCAGGACACACAGCCTGGATTATATATTATGGATTATATATCACAGCTTTTAATATTTTACCCAGGGCTCTGGTGGGGCTGGAACATTCCCATTCGTCATTTGGGGCTTTGCAGTTGCAAATGTGATGGCTTAAGCTTGGTGGGGATGGCTGGGAGGTGTTTTGTGGTGTGGGGTAGAGGTTCTGCTGAAGGTTGGCCGTGTCATTGTGGGGGTCTGCACTGCTTGAAGGGCTGTGTCTCAATGTCCCCTCAGCCTTTCCAGCTCTGCTGTGAGAGGTTTCACAAATTGGCAGCTGCAGCTCAAACACTTGGCAGTTTCAAGCAGGGGCCGCAGGAATTCAGAGGGGCTTTTATAGAATTTGTCTGACAAAAGTGGAGCTCAAAGCTGCGACAACTTTGGGAATTCCCCACATCAGTGTTTGCTGCCTTAACATTAATTGATCTTTAACTTTTGATGAGTTATCATAAGCACTTCTCTTTTCTTTTTGATTTTGTGTCTCAGAGTGTTGCTCACTGCACAGGCAGATGGCAGCTCCCATTCCTTTTGCCAAGGAGCTCACAGCCTAATGGATAGTGCAGCCAAAAATTGGGAGGGGGGAAAAAGGGACAGAACATAATTTACTATCACATATCAGGAGAGCAGCAGAGCTGGAGCAGAAGCATCACCCAAGAGCAGCATAGGAAGGACATCACCAGTCTGAGGGGGTACCAGCCCAGGGCAGAGCTCAGGCCTTCAAAGCTTTCCGATTAAATCCTCTTATATCTCCAAAGAAAACCAAAGGAAAAGCAATCCCCTGTTTAAGGTTACAGACATTCAGCCTTGTCAATCCAGTCTGGAAGGAGAGGGACTGAGTTTCTGACCTCTGGTGGTCAGCTGGGACACTGTGGGATTGTACCTGTGAGTGGAGCTTGTTCCCTCACTGGAATGGGAAGCCTCTATTCAGTCTCCAGAGGCAAAGCTATTCCTAAATGGTCACAGAGTGCTGTGAGCTGCTTTAGGTAGCTCCTGTTGCCACCCTCTGCTATAAACCCCGTGGAATTACTGGTGCCACTCCTATAAATGCTTACCCCCAACCTTCCTTGGGGTTAAAAGGTTATGGTCCCACCAGGACAGCTGGAAAGATCCCCAGTGAGTCCTGTGGATTTGTGTGTGATGAGATGAATGTTCACCTCCATGAGAAAGGTTAGGTTTTATTCCCAGATCTCATGGGAGCACCGTTGCAGTCCCCTTCCTGGCAGAAGAGGTGTTTGGGCTTCTGGGAGAAGCAGTTCTGGTCTCAGTGCAAAGCAGAAGATTCCTTGTATTCTGCACAGTCTGGAATGTTCTTCCTGGGGTCTGGACTTGGGGAAGAGGGGCTGAAACCAGGAGGAATCGCTGACCCTGAGCACTGCTCAGTCTGAGACCTGCCTGCACCAGGCTTGGAGTTCAGGTGGAGGGAACTCAGACTCTGCAATCTGGACCCACACACTGATTTCAAGTACAGAGTGAGTTTACCTGGAGATCTTACAAACACACAGCTGAGGCTGAAGGTCTGCCTGGGTATTTGTATTTTAACTTTTGTGAACAACATTCTAGTTGAGAAGATCTGTAACAAAGAAACAGTGATTAAGCAAAGTCTGCTACTTATTTGGATGGATCTTTTCTTTTTCTCTAGAGCAAGATGTTTGCTTTGTGCACACTGAAACACCTTCCCACTGTGCATCTGTTAGTCTTAACACCAGCCCTGTGGAAAGCAGAGTAACAAATCCCTGCATTTTTTAGTCTTGAAATTATTCAAAATTCACGTTTTCAAACCTTTAACTTGATCTTTAATTAAATCAATATAGAGTAGTCAATGATCCATGAAAATAAATGTTCATGCAAAATCCTATCAGCCCTGAGTCTTCAGCACAAAAAGAAAAGCTGTGGAGTAGATACCTTCTGTTTGTTCCCTTTTGCCACCTTGACCCACCAAAGATCTGCTGTCATTCCCCCAAATCCTCCTGGATCTCTTGGAAAGCCTGCAGGGAGAGCAGCAACCAACTGGGCCCTGGGACTGTGTGGTCTCTGCAGCCACTGCTGGGCAGATCTCTGGGAACCTGTTCAGCTGAAGAGCTCCAGCCACGGGGGATCAGGGAACAAGCACTGGGCTTTTCCCACGTGGGAAGTTTTCCTGGGATGCAGCCCCATTTCCCTCTTTCCTGGGACAGTGGGACACATCCTCGGGGAGGGGGCTCCACAAGGGCATTCAGCAGGAGCAGCAGAGGTCCAAAATTAAGGCTTGATTAACTTGTTACCCGGATTAGAGCCAGGAGACTGCCCTCTGTGACCCAGGGGTGCCCTTTCCCATGCTGTGTCCCCAGATCACAGGGCATGTGTCACCAGCACTTGCCAGGCACTTACAGAGGGCACAGAAAGGCTTGTAAAAATAAACCTGTGCTGGCACCCAGCTTACATAATGGCAGTGGCCACGTCAGGGGCTGTAAGGACCTGTGTCACTCATGGCTCTGCTGCTTCCAAGGCAGATGTCAGAGCAGTCCAACAGCACTTGGAGAAACTCCAGGAGAAAGGAAATGGGAATTGCCACGAGCGTTGTGCCCGAAGAACCCACAGCTTGTACCTTGACATGATGTGACAAGGCCCAGACTCCCTTTTTGGGGGTTTCCCGTGCAAGTTGCCTTTCTTGTCCCCAGTGTGGTACTGGGAGTGAGGACCTGACTCCCCGTGACCCCCAGGGTTTCACTGCAGCTCTGGGGAGGTGTTGGGAGAGGGGGGAGAGGGGACATTCTGGCCATGCTGCAGCTGCTTCCCCGCACTGGAGCTGACCTGATGTGGCAGCAAAGCTCCCAGGAGAATCCTGGGGCTGGAGGAACACGAGTGTGTGTCCCTTGGCTGTCCCCAGGCTGCAGGGACTTGCTGATGGCATTAACACACCAGGAGTCCTCATACCTGCTTTGCTCCCCATCCTGCAGTGGTGCATGGCATCCACTGGGGACACGTGGAAGCCTCTCTGGTGCACTTGGGGACACGTGGAAGCCTCTCTGGTGCACCTGGGGCTCACAGGAGATGTCCTTTCCCTGCAGGAATCCTCCAGGACACAGCTGTGCAAGCCTCAAACTCAGGGCTGGTCTGTCTCCGTGTTCTGCTTGAGGGAAGACAGTGATTTTGAGTCAACTGGACTCCTGTGGAAGGAAACTGAGGTATTTAGGAAACAAAGGTAAAATCTCCAGCAGGGTTTGGGTCTTCCTGAGCCCACACACTCTACAGGAGTGCCAGGGCTCTCCAGGGCTGGCTCTGCTCCCTCGTACTTCCAAGGCAACATGCAAATGTTAAAACTGCTGTAAAATCACTCAACTCACAGTTATTTCTTCATTTGACATTTAAACTGAAGACCGAGGTCAGAGAAGCAGGTCAGAACACGTGTATTTCCACCAGGTAACTCCCTGCTGGGGACACACACGTGGCTGGGGAGCTCAGCTGAGCAGAGAAGCCTGGGCAGCAAAATGTCGAGGTGCCTTCATTGAGCATTTATTTGCAGTGATATTCACAGTGGGGCTCTGTGGTGGGACCACGGGTTATGAACATCGACAGAGTTCTGTGGCAGGAGGAAGACTTTGGAAGGAATTCCAATATCTCTGTGGAAGAAACTGCTCTGCTACTTCCATAAAAAAACTCAAACGAAAAAATCTCCCCAACCCCACGAGATCAGAATCAGCGTTTCCAGACTCTATTTGTCAAAGGTCACAACAATTCTTTTGTATTTTAGCTATTTGCAGTGAGATTTCTCAAGCCCTGGCACACTCCTGAGCCTTTGGGCACAGGGGATGTGCAATATGATGCAGGTTTGGAGCTGAAAGGCTCCTCAGGGGTTAATTTAACAGCCTGGAGGGCACAGTGAACCAGGTGGGATCTCTGAGAACGTGGCTCAGGTGTAACTCCACATCCCTCTACTACAGAGTTACCCCGAGCTTTTCTCAGTGAATTAGGCAGATCTTGATTCTCCAGTCTGTGCCCAAGAGAGCTCAGTGGCACAGTCAGGAATATTTCCAGCTGGAGAGATTAAAGTGCTCTGAGCTCTGCAGGGGGAAGCAAAGGGAACAGGGCTGAGATGTCCCCTGTCCCTTCCCCTCAGCACCGAGGCCACGTTCTCCAGTGGCTTCCAAGCCTCCTTTTCCCGTGGCTTGTGGTGCTGTATGGGAATCTTAGGTTTGAAGAGCCCCAAAGCTGGGCCCTACAAGTCACTCAGTTAATACTAAACCAGCCCCTGCCCCCTGGATGCTGCAGGCTTTATTTTGGGTGATTGCAGTGCTCAGATACCCCAAAATAAAGCCTGTGCTCAGTGCACAGACAGGCGTGTCTGAAATCCAGGAAAGCAGATAACATCAGCTTTGATGGATCCAAGGGGGCTTCGTGGAAATGGCTCTTCCAGGAAGGGATGGAAAAACCTGATGTTTGCAGGAGTAGCTGAACCCATCTTAGATGAGATGAAAAGCCCTTTCTGGGGAGGCAGGAGAGGGTGAGGCCACAGCACACACATTGTGTCCTCTCCAGGGGGAGGAACTGCATTTCCAGCTCCTGAGGGCCAGGACAGCTCAAAATTCCAGCTGGCCCATATGGATCAGAGACAACTCCAGTTTCTCTGCTTTGCTCCAAGCCCATTTTAAGTCGCTCCAGCTCTGAGGAAAGATTTCCCCTGGAGTTCCACAGAGATTAAACGTAAAGAAGTTCCATTGGAACAACTTCATGTGTCACACGAGTGGATTCCTTAGGATTTTAAAATCTTTTACCTTATTACCAGGCCCCAAAGTACAACCAGGTGTCACACATAGGTCACAGCCAAGCTGGAGGACTGTGACTGCAGAAAGTGCTAGAACAAAAGCTGATAGAAAGCACCAGCTGTTCCCAAAAAGAGGCACTGATTATTAGCCATATTCTTCAGGCCATTTTACTTTAATTGCACTCCATTTTGCTGGCTAACGTTTGGATAAAGTCAATTTAGAGACCTCTATTCGTCTTTTTTTCCCCCAGAACTCCTAGAACTCAATTAACAGGTTTTCTCAAGGCTTGGACTTCAAAGTCCTGGGCAGAATAGTTAAAAACCTGAAATAAAGAAGCCCATTGTGAAGTCCAGGAGCTGCAGTTCCCACCTGAATGTCCCCTCAGCCCGTCTGGCAGGTGCCAGGGCAGGACCTTCCCTGCTCTTGGATTACACTGGATTAGTCACAGTTCAGAGGCCACATTTAAATCCCACCCAGAACAGGAAAATAAAATATTGCACATCAGTTTTCTGTGCCAGGAGGGGGAGCTTGGGGGAATGAGGAATAAAGGACAGGGCTGGAGCTTGGGCTGCTTCATATTGGGCTAAAATTCTTCATTCTGCTTTTTTGTTTGGTTTTAATTTTAAATTCTACCTTTCCCTTTAGAAGCAGCTGTGTCCTGGGAGGGAAGGAGGATGGATAACCTGGCAGCTCTCTGGTCTGTCTCCCATTTCCCATTGCCCTGGAATTTGGGCAGTGGGGTTGTGGTGGGCATGGATTCCTGGATTCCCATGGATTCCCATTCCTGGGAGCGTTCAGGCTCAGCAGAGCACCTGGAAGGTGATCCTTAGAGATGCTTTTTATTATTATTATTTGGTTTTTATTGGCCCAAGCGATGCTCCCACAGTCTGCAGAGCTCTGCCTGGCATCTCCAAGCAACCAGGTGGGTGCTGTGCCTGAAATGCCAGGATTCAGGATCCCGGGCTGCAGGAACGCTCCTCTCTCTCCCTTTCCCCTTTCCACCATTAGATGTCCCTGAGCGCTCAGGGTTCCCGCATCATTCCTGCAGCTCGGGACAGCTCCGGGAGCATCCCAGAGGTTCCCAGGACAAAGCAGTCCCGAATTCCTGCCCTGCTGTGCCTCTGGGAAGCAAAGGGGGAGCTCGGGAAAGCACCAAAGCTGTCCCAAGCGTTCCCAAAATGTTATGCTGGGTGGAGAGCCCTTTGGTCCTCTGTTTGATAAAAGCTGCTTGTTTGTTGTTAATGATACACATTTGTCTGTTCAATGCCCTAAACATCCCAAGGGCTGAGTGTGGTTCTTTTGGAAATACTACCCTTGGAATAAGAGGAGGAGTTTGCCTGGGTTAAATCTGCTGCGTGTAAGGATTGCCCTGAGTGCTGGAAAGAGAACCTGCCCCGGAGGGCTGCAAAAAGGGTTCTGGCCATGGCTGTCCAACCTTCTGCAGGGATTTCCTGGCTCTCTGGAGCTGGAGGTCCCTGCAAACCCCTTCTGCAGGGATTTCCTGGCTCTCTGGAGCTGGAGGTCCCTACAAAGCCCTTCTGCAGTGGTCTCCTGGCTCTCTGGAGCTGGAGGTCCCTGCAAACCCCTTCTGCAGGGATTTCCGGGCTCTCTGGAGCTGGAGGTCCCTGCAAACCCCCTCCCTGTGGAGCTGGGCATGAGGAGAATTCCTGCTGTTTGCTCCTGGCAGCTCTGGATGCCAGGCTTGGGGGGCTGCTCATGCCAGAGCCTTTGGGACAAGGACATCTTCCCTTGGGCCATGGAATTAGAGCAGCATCTCCCTCCCTTCCTCCCTCTGATCAATTTTTATTCCGTGAGCAAACACGGAGAGCAAATTTAAATGCAGCTTCTGAAAGGGAAGAAAATGGGAGGTGATACCCATTAAAAAGAGTTAATAGAAATGCACATTCCGAGGGAATGTTGCCCTCATGGTAATGTTGCTGTTTGCCTTTGTAATCAGGACTATTTTTATATAACTCACCTCGTTTTTTTTTTTGCTCTTTGCCTCTTCAAACACTGTTCTCACTGTTTGAATTTGTATGTATGAGACCGTGTATATGGCTACACAGACAGGGAAGCAGAATAAAAGGGAGGAAGATTTGCTGTGCAGCAGATAAGAGATTTGCATTATTGGTCTGTTAAAATAAGATGATAAAACAGGGAGAGAAGAAGAATTCATTTTATTCCATATGCCTTTGTGCCACTCACCTTGGGGAAAACGAAAGAGAACACTCTTGTGGTTGTAAAAATAGCAGAGAAGTGGGATTATGGGGGTAGAGCTTAATGCCACTGTGATCCCAACCTTCTTCCCCTTTTCCAGGGAATATTTCCAGGGCACAGCCCAAGCAGGCAGTAAATGCTTGGAATTGTTTCTCAGTGAGCTCATCCCCGGAATGGCCAACTCATGGAATCAGTTCCTGAGGAGATTATTAGGGCTGTGTTTATTCTGGGGGCTCTGAACACTCAGGGTTGCTGGCAGGGTTGTGTCTGCAGCTCAGTTTTCTCTCCCAAGGCTTTCAATCTCATCTAGCAGAGCCCCCAGGAGGAACAGGACCATTTGTGCTGCAGGAACCTTCATTGTGCACGGGGGAAAAAGGAGCTTGGCCGAGTTGCCGTGGTTTAGGCTGCTCAGACAAGGGGGATCCAGCCCAAAAATGGGGAAGAGAAGTGGAGTTTCTCATTCTGGATGCATTTTCACACGGCCTGGTTGTAAAGGTGATGATTTTACCTCGAAGAATAAGTTGCCTTCTATGGATGAAGAGGGTTATGCAAGAAATGGGCCTTTTAAAGATGGTGACAAAACAAAGCCCAGCAGTGTTTGCAAAAATCCCTCAGTGCCACTTTTGAACCATTTCGATGAGAAAGTGATGAAAGATTCTTTCTCCACTTAAAACCACCAAGGAATTTTGCAAGAGCAAAGTGGAGTTACCCAAGTAGCAACTTCAGGGCTGCATTTGGGGGGTCTGTGGGATTGTGTGAAATGCAGTTGGTCAGAACAGGGTTTAGACTCATCCCCAAACCTGTCCATGCTCAGGGCTCAGGTGTGACACTGGGACAGCTCTCAGGGGGTCTCACCGTGGCAGCTCAGGGCTGAATACCCCAGAAAACCACCCAAGGAGTCCTTGGAGCCCCAAAATCCTGACTGACCTGGGAGGTTTTTCTATCAAGCCATGTGTGGTGGTTGTAGAAGTGGAAGGTTTGGTTCTCCTTGATCTTTACCCTCACTAATACAAAGTTCTTGGTGCCTGAGACAGTTTGGCCCTCGATGTGGTTGAGAGACACTGGGTTTCTGGAGGAAGCTAAATCCACTTTGTGCTGCAACACTGAAGTGTAGAAGAGCAAGTAAATACTGACCCTGGGCCTTCTCCATCCTTCCTGCCCTGTTCCTGTCCCAACCAGCCCCTTAAACCCCGCGGTGGGCTTTGCTAAAATGTGCTGCCATGGAGATATCCCTGGAATTCCCTGTGCCCAGTTTGGACCTGGGCACTTCAGGGCTGGCCCATGGGGGGGGGTTTGGGATTGTCCCACACCCAGGCTGAGCTTTAACCAGGCTGGATTTGCTCCATCTGCTTCACAGAGCATTTCCTTACCCTGGTGCCTTGGAAGGGCTCACCACCAGTGCAGGACAAGCAGAGATTTTTGCCTACTCAAGAATCCCCTTGATTTTTTTTAATTCTCTTTGGAGGGGTGAAAGCCCTTTGGACTTGACCTTTTTCTCACTAGAGCAGAGTTATTGGGCAATCAAATTCACCTCAAGGAAAAGGCACGAGTTGCTTCTGTTCCAGGTTTTCCAGGCTCTGTTCTCCTTGCACGGGCCTTGGGCAGGCAAAGAGCAAAGTTCCAGGAGCTCCTGGGGTTGTCCAGGCCTTTATTCCAGGTGGGATCAGGTCTCTCTGCAGAGCAGGTTGATGTTCCTGCTGGTGTAATACCCAATCCTCCTGCAAGGCTTAGACTGGGGTGGAACAAGCAGCTTGTTCTCAAACATGTGCTCTTTCTACTGCTTTTTGATTGGGATTGTAGCATTTTGTGTTATTTCCTCTAAGAATGAACTTGGGAATAATTAATGCCTTTTAGCACTGAGTTTCCTTCAAGCTTTTTCTTCTTTTTTTTTCTTTTTTTCCTTAAAGAAGCACTTTGTGTAATTGTTGTGAGATTAATAGGCAGGAAAAGGAGATACACTAAGAGATAATGTGTTCATATTTATAAAATCTTTAGACAAGCTTCAGCGAGTTCCCTAATTAACCACAGGGAGACTGTATGGGTGCTGAATAAATTAGCAGCCAAAATCAAAACTTGGTGGATTAGAATGCTGGGTTGGTCTTCCAAAAGTGTTTCCCTGGGGACAAATGGTCAGGAGAACCTAAAATGAAGGTTTGATTCCCCTTTGCTCCTGTGAGCTCACTATTTATGGTCAGAGGAAAGCCCCATTAACCCTTTTAGCTCAGTGAATTTGTTCTATTCAAGGGTATTTGAAGTCAGTTTTAGACACAGGAAAAACCCCAGGGAATCACTCTTTAATGAAGGCAAAATGAGAATTTTTGGAGGCCCACATGGGTGCTGCTGTTATATGAGAACGGGGGATTCAAACCTGCCCAAGAGCACTCCATGTCCCAGCTGCTGCCACATCTAATACACAGCATTTTCTGGTACCACAGGTCTCAGGGAAAGGTGCAAAAAGCTGCAGAGGGGATGAAAATGTAATAAGCAACTTTTGGGAAAGCTTTCCTTGTGTATTCTGACTTGGAATCCCAAGGGGCTTCTCTTTCTCCTCCACCACTGTATTTCTTTGCCCCCTTCCAAATGTGGATGTTCTAATTACCCACACGAATGTGCTGTTCTCTTTTGGCTCTCCCTGAACTCCTGCAGGTCTCCAGCTCTGGCTGATGATTTCATGAGTCACTGCTGAACCTGCACAAATGTTGGTGTTTGGGACAGTGTGACCCTTCCCTTGGGCACAGGGACGTTCCAGGCACTCCTTGATGCAGCCCTTGCTGCTGCAGGTCCCGTGCAAGGTTGGCACTCCCTGAAATGGCAGATTTCACTCAGAATAAACAGCAACCAGAGAGGTGTCTGTGCCTCCTCCTGCCCTGCCAGTTTTCCTCTCCCTGCAAAGCTGCAGGTGCAGCTCCTGCAGAGTCAGCCCCTTTCCCAGGATCTTGGCTTGGAATGGCTCTTCAAACACAACCAGGTTGTTCTGCTTAATTGAAGTGTTAATTCGTATTAGCACTAATGATGTTGTTAGTGATGGGGCAGGAAGGAGGTGATAATGCTCTCTCTGCCGTGAAAGGCTGTAGACATGGGAGGTGAACCTTGCTCAATGACCAGGTACCCTCTTTCATAACCCAGAGCTTCCACCAGAATGATTTCCAACCATTTAAGACACTGATTCCGAGATGCCCCTGGTTATTTGGGGACAGGCAGTGCTTTTAGAGACATTTGGAGTCCAAGGACTGTCTGACCTCAGACTGTTTCATTTCATTTCTTTATGGCAACCAGTTCCCCAAGGCAAAGCCACTGGTGGGATTGTTTTGCTGAGTAAGTCCAGGGGCAGGTGACCAAGGTGATGGCCAGAGGCAGCTGGGTAATATATATAAATATATATTATATAAATATATAAAGATACAAATATATATAAATATATTTGGAATATTCCTATAAAATTGCAGGGAACTGATGCAGCAACTGAGTGTTTCCCACCTGTGTGAGGAGTGTGAGGGCTGGGGGGACCTCATTTTACTCCCTGCCTTATGAGCTCATAACCTCAGCCAATCTTTGGGAGATAAAACTACCATTTGTAGACTTACTATTTCAAAGGACTCCCTTTTCTGGTCCCCTTTGCTCCCTTTTTATGGCTCCTGAGGAAAGATTTGGTTTTCCTTCTTTGTTTCTGTTGTAGTTTATGAACCTGCCAGCTAATAAAATTGCAGGAAAATCTAATTCTACTGAAAAGTTCAATTCAATTGTTTTTTAAATAGGGGTTTTATTTGAACACCCTTGTTTTACCATAGCTGCCAGCAACACGAGCAGTTTTAGGGTACCACATTTCATTGCTCATTCCACGGATGTGCTGGCTTTGAATAATTTCCAAGGGCAGGAGTGGAGACTGTAGTTATTTAAACCTGTTAGAAACATTGCTTTTTACTAAATGGGGTTAAAACACACCAAAAAATGAGCCTTGGTTTTGCTTGAATAAAGCAAAACACCTAAGTATGGAATGAACTCTTGTTAATTGTGCAGCTCTTGGGATCGTGGCAGGGGGAGGGAATTACTTACCATCATTTTGGGCACTATTGCATCACATTTTTAGCTTGAGGAACTGTGGTCTGCCCGAGTGCAGGGAAAATTTCTGGCTGTACTTTGAATAAGTAACATTTGTACATCTGGAATCTGGATTTCTGTCTTTATCTGCCCAGGATTTCCTCCCTTCCCTTGCCTGGGATGTGTGTTGGCTACCAGAGACACAGAGACCTCTCTGGGGCTGGGGGAAGGTCCCTCCCAGGGATTTGGGATTTGGGATCTAGTGCAGCACAGCAGGACCTGGCAGGAGGATCTGGGCTCTTTGCTCCCAAAACAGAGAAGCAATTCAGCCTGGCCAGCTCCAGCACCTCTTCCCTTCTCAGTTCCTACCTTTTCCTTCCTGGAAAAAGGAAGGAAATGAAGGAGGAAGCAGCTTTGGTTTCCCTTTGCAATCTGTTGGCACATTTATTGCAGAACCCTGGGGGCATCTGAGCTCTCACAGACTGCAGGGTTGGCACCAGCACAGCCGGGTTCTTGCTGAGCAGGGAGGGATGCTGAGTCAAGAGGTGTCAGTGCCATGGGCTGATCCAGCCTGAGTCATCCTGACAGCAGCAGGAATTACTGCTCGACCTCCAGCACGGCTGGGAGTTCAAACCAATCCATCACACGGGCGAGGAGTCACTTGTGACGTGCAGGGTTTGATCCAGCTCTTTAGTGCTCGGGGAGGCAAAGTTCTGGCTCCACTCCACCCTCCTGTCCCTCTCCCGTGGGCTTGGAAAGCCCTGTCACTCTGTCATCGTGGTGTGGTGTCACGAGGGTGCTCTGTCACTGGTTCCAGAAGCTTTGGGGAAAGAGAGGACAGGAATTCTGCCCTTCCAGAGGTTTCAGGAGGCAGGATTAAGGCAGCCCATCCCCTCGGTGCCCCCCACTGGTGATTCCCCCCCTTCCACCTGCTCTCCTTGCCTTACCCCTGCCTGTCTTTGTGGCTTTGCTCCGTGCCAAGATGCCTTGTGACATTCTGGCTGGGGGCATAAACAGTGCGAGGCTGGATTTGAAAAATATACAGGAATAAAAGGTCAAAACTCTCCCAGGAAATAGTAAAGTTCTCGGTTGTCTTTTTTGTGTTTGTGGGTTGTCGGGGTTTTTTTAATGTGTAGCTACAAAAAACAAATTAACCTTTGGAATTTTGAGGAATTCACTGTGACAAGGGGCCAGGTTAAAAATAAACTGCTGCCCCTGCAAGAAGGGTGTGCTGGGTTTGTCCTGCTGGCCCTGAAGACCACGGGGTGTGGGAGCCCTGGCTCTCAGAAGGTTTCTTCAGTCCAGTGGCAAACCAAGGGCTTCGTTATGCTCTTGGTGTCTTTGATCCCACCTGCTGTCAGGCTGGAGCTTTTCCTTAACAAAAAGGGGGAGAAAGGAAGACAAGAGAGAAAAGGCACAAATTACCAAGGTTTCACAGTAACAACCAGGAGCAGAACTATCTGTGGGAGAAGGAGGAACACTCATCATGGGTGACTCAGGCAAGGAACAGAGGATTGGTGAGGGATGCTCACTCCTCTTTCCCTCACCTGACCTCGAAGAAACCAAATTCCTGCCTCGGTTGCAAAGGAGAAGACTCTTTGGAGGTTTGAAAAAACCTGTCTGTAATGATTTTAGAAATTTGATTCCGTTTTGGGGACTTGGCCTTTGAGAGGGTTGTGGTAAGAACGTGACTCAGAGAGGTTCAGGGCAATGGGCAGCTCGCAGGGAATGCAGTGACAGGGTTACTATTTGGGGGTGAGAAATGGAGAAAGGATGGTCAGGGAGCACCCTGGGTACTGCTGGGGATCTGACCAGTCAAGCAGAGCAGCATTAAATAGAAATAAAAGGCAGAAGAGACTAAACTGCCTGTGAGTTTGCATGGAGAAGCCAACTTGGGCTCGTTTTCACCCAAGAATAACCCCACTGGTTTTGTTTCACTTGGGGAGGTGAGAGCAGGGTTGCCACATCTTTTGATGAACTCTGAGCAGACCAGAGTGGTGCTGAGGCTCCAGGCTGGAGCTTGGCAAGGCCAGCCCTGGGTGGTGATGCCACTGCAGGGGCAAAGAGGGGGATGAGAGCCCAAACCACACTTGGCTGCTGGATAATTCAGGCTGGAAGGGGCCTGGGGAGGTCTGGGGTGGACCCTCCTGCAGAGAGCAGGCTCTGGGTCTCTGGGCACCTGCTGGAGGGTTTAGTCCTTCCCAAGGGCAGGCTTTGTCCTCCTGGAATTCCATAAGGTCCCTGAATATTTGAAAGAGGTTTTTCCCCTTTGTTTAGATGGGTCAGATCCTCCTCTGAGTGAAATCTCTGAGCAAACCACCTGGTGGCTGCAGTTTGCCCTAAAGGGAGGGAGAGACAACCCTGCAGCATCCTTGCCATGGATTTAGGCAGGAGCCCCCAGTGGACATCCATTCCTGCCCTTTTGGGGCAGGCAGAGCCACCCTTGCATCACCTGCATTAAAAGAAGACAAACAGTTGTGTTTGCCCCCATTGGGTCACTTGCATTGCTCATTTTTCACAGCATGGTGTAAGTTCCCATTTCAACTCAAACTCCTCAGAGCCAGGGAAGGGCTGAGAGAACAAACAACTCCTCCTCTTCATCCCCTCTGTGGGCAGCACATGCTCTGAAGAAAGAGTTCTGGTCCCAGAAGGGCCAGCTGGAACCTCAGAGGCAACATTTCTTAACCCTTAAAGGCTCCATAAGGAAATATGGCCTGGGAGGATTTGGATTTGGAAGCCACTTTCCTCTCCCCCTGTGGTTTGTGCAGGCAAGGAATAAACACTCACTGAGTGTGCAGTGAGGGAAGGAGCAGCCAGGTCTCCCTTTGTGCAGAGGAGGAGGATGAAGTGGGTTTTCCCAGCTGGGATTCCCTGTTTTCTGGTTCCTGCAGAAGTTTTGCAGGGCACTTTCCCCTCTCAAAGTTTCAGTGGATCAGATTCCCCGGGCTGTGATAACGAAACTCATCACAACTGACTGCAGGGCTGGGAGAATAAGGGTGGTGTTTCTGGCCCTGGGAGAAGGGTGGTATTTTCTGGGCCAGCTCCTTCCAGAGCAGTCAGAGCCACTGCAGCCAGCTGGAGTTGCAGCTGTGGGATGTGCATTGAGATCCTGGGAAAGGAGGGTGTGGGTTCTGAGCCAGAGTTTTTATCTGCTGCTCACGGGTCTCCCCGGGTACAAAGCACAGAAAAGAAATAGGATTTTCCACTCTTTCAAAGCCTTTGCACTTCGTAAATCCTCCTAAGTCTGATTATGGGGGGAAGGAATGAGGGCCTGAGTGGAAATGAGCTGGATTCTCTTCTCACCTTTCTAATGTCACCACCACCAAATCTGTTTATCTCCCTCCTAAATCTCTCTCTCGCTAGTCCCTATTTCCTTCAGGGATTTTTATCACTTGAAAGCACCAGGTTTCAATACTTTCCACTGAGATTTTCTGATCTTGTCTCTCTGAGTGCTGCAGCTGTAAAAGCAAACCCCTTTTCCATCCCATCCAGCAGCAGTTACATTCCCTGGCCAAGACCCCGGGGAAAAGGTTTCACTTCTGGATTCCCTTTCTCCCCCATCCCTCCCAAATCCTCTTCCATCCCATGCCACAACAGCCTGCCTTCCACCAGTGGAACTCAAGCTGTATGGGATTAATAATTCACAGTTTGTGCTAAAAGCAAATCCGAGTTCATTCTGTATCTTTTGCTTCCTCTCTTGAATCCCTTGGTTTGCCCAGGAAGGCAGCTCTGCCTTCGGAGCTCTCCGTGACTCACCCTTACATAAGGAGCTCCAACATCTCCCAGTTTACAGAGAAGAATGTTCTGGCTCATTATGGGGATGAAAGGAGATCACTGCATTTCAAATGACATGTATAATTTAGACACTTATTTCTAGGACTATTTGGAACGGGGAATGAAGAGAAATGAAAATGTTGGAAGTGACTTGAGTGCTTGGTAGTTTTTAATGTGCCCAACAAAACCCACAGCCTGATAACTTTGCAGCCTGTTAATGGAACAATGGCTCTGGAACTCCAAAACACCTTCTTTTTCCCTGATAACTGTATTTATTTTAAGCCACGAGTAGAAACTGGTATTTGGAAAAATGCTCAGAGATGTCCTGCTTGTTTCTGCTGTGTCAGAGGGGTGGGAATGGGAGACACAGGATTGCAGAGAGCTGGAGGTGGGACACGTCTCCCCCTTGGCATTCCAGGGGTGAAACCTTCACTGGAAAGGGGAGGGTGGAATATTCCGAAGCTTCTTGGAAGGGGATCTCAGTGACAGCACCGTGGCCGTGCCCTGGGCAGTATTTATTTCATTGGTGCTTTTATTTTTGGAGCCAAACCCAACACGATTTCTGGAGTTTCTGAACCCCTCCCCGAAGCCACCATGGTGTGGAGGTTGTTGTCACACACCAAAGCACTTCCAGGCCTTGGTGGGGCATCTTCAGAACGCAGAATTCTGATTCCATTTCCCCTCTCTGCCCCATTTATTCATTTATTTCAGAAGTAGCAGGACAGCAGGGTCTGTGTCCCCTGGCCTGTCCTTGGCACGGCTGCACTGGTGCCTTTCTGCAGCAAATTGCCCAAATTTCCTGAGGTGGGTGAGCCTTTCCAGCGAGTGGGCAGCTCCCCCTGGGCAGGGACAGTGTGCCAGGCTCTGTCCTGGCTCTGGAACCCCTGCAGAAATCCATCTGAGATCCATGCCTTGTAAAAACCTCTCAAAACTGTTGCATTATTTATTTGTATTCTGCTTCAAGGACGACGCTCTTCAAAGCGAGAGATGACACCGAGGAGCCCTGGGCTGTATAAATATAGAACCTTTTTATTTTTTTGGTTAATAGATACAGTACAGTTTTTGCCTACATAAGGAAGCCTTGTTTTCAGTGCAGACATTCTTCAGACAGACAGGAACATGGCAGACAAATGTTCCCTGGTGTTTGGAGGATTACACAGCACTTGGTTTATTTCTCTAAGAGCCAAGTTATGGCTTTCCCCACTTTTCTTCTGCTGCTTTCAGAACCCAAGGTCTGAGGAAGAATAAACTGAGGGATAAGGAGGTGCCAGCTCTGGTGGCCCAAGAGGATCAGGTGGGAGAGCAGGACACTGCTCAGTGCCCCCCACGCTGCTCCTCCTGCCACCACGGCCCTTGGGGCATCATCTCATACCCCAAATGAAATTCCTCTTCTGTAGGAATAAAATGTGGGAGCAGCAGATGTCAAACCAACCCACTGGTGCTTGGGGCAACACCTGTAACAGGGGGGGACTCAGATCCCAAACTCCTCCTGCCTTTCCCTTGTGTGAGACTGGGCTGGTGTCCTGACTTGGGCAAAATCCTTCCTGACTTTTTGGGATAAACCCAGGGAAGTGGATCCCAGGCTTTGGCCCTTACACTGGCAGGAAGGGACTAAAGAATTGTTGCTGCTTTCTGAGAGTTTCCTTCACTGTACAGCAAGAAGAGAATGCCAGGGTGCCCTCTGGGTGTGACACAGGCAGATCCTGTGGGCCAGGACCCCTGGATGGGGTCCCCTTCTTGGGGGGGTAACTTGGAAGGGCCATAAGAAACCTCACTGTTTGAGGAAATGACTCAGAGAAGGATCAGATTCACATCCTTCACCAACCCTCATTTTGCTCCAGACACCAATATTGAAAAATCAGTAGATAAAAAAAAAAGCTTCTCCCATTCAGGGAAGGACACACAGAGGCTTCCACACAAGCCAATATAAACTAGTTTTCCTTGGCTATATACTGAAAATATTTAATGTGAAAAAGCTTACTTTAGATTATCTAGTTCAGCCTCTGCAGGCACAGGATCCGCAGCAAAGAGCAGAGAGAAATGATCCTCTGCCTGATCCCACTGTGAGGGCAGAGCAAAGGAATCTAAAGGGACTGGGAGAGCAAATCCCAAGAAACAGAGGAAAAGCAGAGAAAAGAGGGGAGAGAAAAGCTCCAAAGGCCAGGCTGGACAGCAACATGCAGGGGAAGGCACTTGTTGGGCAGCCAAGGGACAGGTGATGGTTGGAGAGGAGACAGCAGAGCTGGTGGTGAGCCCTGAGCCACAAAGCCAGGAGGGAGCACCATCCCAGCAGAGAAGGGATGTGATCCTGCAGGCAGCCAAAGCAGGAGGCAGACAGGAGGCGAGCAAGAATCCCTGAGAAGTCTGAAAACACAATAAACATCACACCATTTCACCAGTTTGCCCCTCCTGACCCTCCGGCCGCTCCACCAGCCTTCAATTAAAGCTGAGGCACTGGGGACTCCTCACCTTTAACAGGAGCTGCACGGTGACACTTCCAGGAATGAGAGAAGCCTGCCAAATTCCTCCAGATCCCTGTTTCCTAGCTGAAACCACACAATGTGGAGAGTAAGTGAGAGACAGAGGCACTCCCAGCAGAGAGAA
This sequence comes from Xiphorhynchus elegans, assembly GCA_013401175.1. Lineage (NCBI taxonomy): Eukaryota > Metazoa > Chordata > Aves > Passeriformes > Dendrocolaptidae > Xiphorhynchus > Xiphorhynchus elegans. Next base: position 65,489 of record VZUH01001677.1, on the reverse strand, counting down.
CTGCTCTGGAATGGCACTGGTGGGGCACTGTAAACTGGAGCCTGACCTGCAAGCATTAGTGAAAGGTTTAGTAACAATACTTAACTCTGTTATGTCTGGGTATCTCTCTCTCTTTGGACTAAAATGTTACAGATTTTACCATATAAATGAACCACTATATTTGTTGCTACTGGGTACACTATATACATGTTGTAAGAAAAGAACAATAATTAAATTAAGGGAGGAGAGAAAAGGACAAACAAAATATTAGTAAATAAAATAGAAGACATATGTTCAATAATACTTTTCAGGCAATACTTTTGCTCGTTACATTTACTATAAGGAGGAAAAAAACCAACTCTTCCACTCAAAATAAACCCTGGAAACAGCTGCCTGAAGGTCAGTCCCTTCCTCTCCAGGGGCTGTGGGTCGATCTTGATTCCCTGCAGAGGAGCCCTCGGGTTTTGGGGGGCTGTCAGTGCCAGCAGGGCTTGCAAAGAGCCCCTGCCACCCCCAGGCCATGCAGAAGGGCTGAGGTGTGTTCTGAGAGCCACCAAGAGCCCTGGGCTCAGGAGATCCATGGGAAGGTGACCCATTCCATGGTGCCAGCAGTGTTTGCCATCCTTCACCAAAACCCAGGGCTTGGCCCTGCACAGACTCATGTGAAAGGCTGGAAGAGAAGGGTTTTAGGCACTGCTGTTGTCTCACCCCGCAGCTGAAGGTGCAGGAACCAACACCTCCCTCTGATGCCACCACAGAGAAGGGTTTTGGGCACTGCTGTTGTCTCACCCTGCAGCTGAAGGTGCAGGAGCCACCTCCTCCCTCTGATGCCACCACAGACTCCCTGCACCTGCTTTTCCCTTCACCTCATCAATAAATTATTTCCACAAGAAGGGACTGATGACTCAATCAGAGCTGGAGATAATTAGTGTTCCACAGAAAACACATCCAGTGAGCTTTCAGATGAATTCTTTCCCAGTAGTTTCTTCTCTTACACGACTGGCTGTGCTGAACACTCAGGTCCTCAAACACCAAGCAGTGCCAAAGGACCACGAAGTGAGGAGCTCCCACCTCAGCACAGCCACTCTGAAGCCAAGGAGGAGGAGCAGGGCAGGTCCCCAGAGCCCCTCCAGTTCACCCTTCACGTGGGCTGGGGTTTGGAGACTTGTTTTCCCCTTTGCTGATCCCTGAGGCTTGTTTGGGATTCTTTCAGGGGTTCTTCCATGGGACCACTCACCCAAAAAGGCTCCTTGGCCGCTGCCAGGGTGTCCAGCAGTCTTGGACAAGGTAACACAATTGTTTTGCAGGCGCTGGATATTCTCCCCTCTAGTTTGAGTCATGAAGAAAAAGTCTTTTCTTGCTGAAGAAGTCAAATCAAGGAAGAAAAGGGAAGGGCTGTGCATGGAGCCATTTATAGCCCAGGTTTGGAACCCAGGGGGCCCCAGCCCTGACTGTCAGTGAACATCTTCCTCATCCTTGGTTTTCTACTGGCAGCCAGGAGACTTTTCCCTTCCTGAGATTTTAAAGTCAGCTCTGGTTGCTACAGGATGAGGGTCATTTGCTGGGTTTAGGGGCTGGTGTGAGCAGGCACAGGGTGCCCAGGGCACCTGGACATGCCACCTGCACACCCCCTGAATTCCTCACCTTTGAGAATCTGGGAACCTTTCAGTCCTGCTGCAGCAAAGGCTTTGGATGAGCATGACCCCCTTCAGAGAGCACTGAATGTCACACCACTCCTCACTTGGCAGGACAGGCAGGGAGAAATAGATGTGTGTCACACGGGCTCGTGTTCCCAGCATCAAACTCTTGGGCATTTGCCACAGAATCCAAAGGAAATGGGCTTTGTTTGGTTTCTTTTTAGTCACTAACCTGTGTGCAGAAAGGGGGGGACTCTGGTGCATCCCAGGGGGTGTGTTGTGGTGGGATTCACTGGTGCATCCCAGGGGGTGTGTTGTGGTGGGATTCACTCTGGTGCATCCCAGGGGGTGTGTTGGGTGCTACTCTGGTGCTCTTGGTGAGTGTTTTGTGCACAGCCACACAAACACATGAGCTGGGAAATTCTGCTTAAGCTCCAGAAGGCTCCTATTTAAGGCAGTGACTTGCCTTGCAGTCATTGCAGAGGCATCTCCAGGAGGGTTCCCCATGGCAGGAGTGCCAAAGGAGCTGGTGTTGGAGCGAGGGGAAAGCCCAGGGGAGCAGATTTCACGCCACGGGATGCCCTGATGGCACCTGGCCCTGGTACACGAGTCCTGGCAGCTTCCTCTGGGCCAGACCACTTCCAGGAGTGTGTCCTGTGGGCAGTGATGAAATGATTAAATTCAAAAATATCTTGGCTTTCAAAACAGTTCAGGAATATTTACAGGAGGTGGGATCCCAGGTTAAGAGTGGTGTTTCCATTTTGGCTTTTTCCCCAAAAAAAAGCTGTTGTTTCAGCTGATCCCACGGGCTCATTGATCCCTAGACCAGCATCCTGTGGTCACAACGAGCTTGGCATGGCTCTTATGGAGTGAAATGGGAACGAGGGACCCTGTGGACCTCCAAATGTCAATGCACAGCCCCAGCAGGAGGAGGTTCCAACAGGCCTTTAAAGGCGAGAGAGGAGATGCTCTGAAAGGGTTTCCATTCACATCAGAACCATCATCCCGTGGGACTTCCATGTTATCCAGGCCTGGAGACAGGAGAGGAGCCAGCAAGGCTGGGAGGTGCTGGAGGTTACACTGGGGGGGCAGAGTAGTGGATGACAGAGTTGTAGTCGGGGGGTGGGCTGTGGCACTCCAGGCTGGGGTCCATGGGCAGCAGCACAGAGTCCTCCAGGGGGAAGTCCAGGGTGTCCTCCTCTACCTGCACTGCTGGCTGGTACTTGACGGCCTCGTGGTCGGAGAGGATGGACTCCTTGCTCCTGCTGACAGCTCTCCTCCTGTGGGGGACAAAGCAGGGAATTATATCCACTCTGCCTCCTGGGGCTCGGGCTCTCTGCAACTGATGGTCAAAATGGGGGGGTTAAAAGGTAAATATACAAATATATACAAATATACCCTTTGCAGCACCCTGGGAGACAGTGACATTTTACTCCTTGGATAAGAGAATTGAATTAGGTACTTTTAAAAACTCAGTGTTTTAAAAGTCGATTTGGGAATAAAGCCAGGACTGGGTTGCCCTGTCTTTTTATCTTACCACATTTCACTTCTCTTAGTTATAAAGGCACCTGTCCTATACATACAACAATATTCTCCCTCATTGTTCTGACAGAGGTCAGTAAAAATTTGACTCTTCTGAAAGCAGGACTGAAGGATATGACTTATCTTGAAGAATAATAAAGGATGAAATCTTGAGTAATACTGTAATTTAAAATGATCCTGAGAGGAGGGGGGTGTGTTGGATACACTCTCTCAGTGCAGGGCACAATCCCTGTCCCATTGCCCAGCCCTTTCCAAGCCCTGGGGAAGGGCAGCACTTTGCAGAGTTCCAGCTGCTGTTCTGTTCTGCTGCTCCCTCTCCTGCTGTCCACCCTCGTTCCAGGGGATGGAGAGAACCAGCTTCCAGCACATGGTTCAGTGCTAAAAGCAGAACCCTGGAGAGGATTTGCATGCCAAGGTGCCCTGGAGGAACAGCAAGTGTTGTGGGGAAGGAAAAAGGTACTTGCTGTCATGGGCTGCCTTGAAAATAAGCTTGGGTTAAGCTTGGGTTTTCCCTCTGAACAATTCCCTGGAAGAGGCCTGGATAACTTAGGGCTGGTCCTCCAAAGCATCCCAGTGGCTTTTGAGCTCCTGCACTTTGCTCAGGACCCTTTCAGGGGCAGCTCTTTGTATGGAGGCTCAGCCACAGCCCCAGTCCTGTCCCAGTTCTAAGGGACAGGAATGTGCCTGGGACGACTGAAAATCTCTTTGTCCAGAGAAAAATATGAGTGGAAACTTCTTATGTATCCCTTACATTTGGCAGCTCCCCTTCCTACACACACAGAGCTTCTCTGGGGATAAATCCTTCCCTGGCCTGAGCAGTGGAACCCCAGCCTTTGCCTCACTGTTTATTTGTGTAGCTCTCTTTGTGTTTCTCAGTTCTCCTGACTCGTGTCAGACAATTCCGTGGATTCTCTGGCTTCCAATTGGCCAGGTATTAAAGCTGCCAGTGGAGACTGAGAGGAGCTTGACAGGATCTGTTGGGCTTGGCCCCCAGCCTGCCTATCTCAGAGAAAGGAAGGTTAGGAGGGTTTGGTTGGGCCACACAAGGGGAAACTTGCAGTCCCCAGCAAGTTCTGGTTGGGTTTCTGCCCCTGTAGGTCAGGAGAGTGGATATTTGGGAATAAGCTATCACTGGAATGGGGCTGGGGTTTGAAGAACCCATAAGTGCTGCTATTGAATATCTGCTCCAAAGACAAGGCTGGTGAGCTGGGTCAGAAGCTGCTTTTGTCCTTTGCAGACCAAAATGCAATTAGCTTTCAAAACCCTCCCTCTCATGAAATGCCTTTCCCAGTTAAAGCTGTCCCAGGGCTGTGCATTTCCCCCTTCCCTGCCCCTGTGTGTGCCCTGCTCGTGCCCAGCAGTGTGTGCCCGTGCTGGCAATGAGACTGCAGCTCCCTTTGCCCTTTGCCCCCTGTCCTGGAGGGCTCTTTGGCTCCACAGGAACTGCCCCAGCCCTCCAGAGCTCAGCTGTGCCCCTGGCTGGGCAGTGCCACTTGTGCTGCCCTGGGTGAGACAGACAAATCCCCCCTGAGCTCCTCCAGTGACCAATCTGTGACTGGTCTGGGTGGATTAATCACACGGTGATGAAATAATGTCATTAAAAGCTGAGCTGGCCATCATGTGGCTCAGCCCTTCCCCTGGCTGGCACTGCACTGCCCAAAAAGTGTTTCCCCACTGCTTTTGGCTCCCACTCCCCAGTGCTGCAGCTCTGGGGGGCAATCCAAGGGCTGCTCAGGGCTGGCACTGACTGTCCCACCATGGCACAACCCTGAGGACGAGGTGTGGGAACAGCAGGTCCTGGAGCTGGAACAGCCTGAGAACTCCTTGGGATTCCTGTGGCCCTTTTGGGGACAGCTGAAAGTCTGAGCACAGCCACTTCCTGACCCCAAAGATTCTGTAACCCACAGGACCCTCTGTCACACCAACCCTGTTCCTGACCCCAAGGATTCTGTAACCCACAGCACCCTCTGTCACACCAGCCCCATTCCTGAGTGGTCCTTGCGGGGAGGCAGCTTTGGTGGGACGTGGTGAGCTGCTCCATGGGCTGAGCCTGGAGCTGGCTCCTCTCTCTCAGAAAGGTCCCTCCGGGCCAGGGAGGTTGCTGGGGGAGCACAGAAGTGGTGACAGCCCTGGGGGAACCAAGGCTGGAACCTCAAGGAATGCAGAATGGGGCCAGCAAATCCCTGAGAGCGACATGGGCAATCCCCAGCAAATCCTGCTGCACTCCAGGCTGTGTTTCCAAGTTCCCTGGAAGGGAGGAGGAGGAGGAGGAAGCCAGGGGTGTGAAGGCAGAGCTGAGCCCCTGCCAGGGCGGGCTCTGGGCTGGGGCACCACTGTGTGGGGTGGCACCACAGTGTGTCTGTGCCAGGGGGTCAGACCCACAGGGCAGCCTGGACAAGGGCATTGCAGTGGTATAAGAGCCACTGACAGCCCCCTTTTCCTGGGCTCTGTCAGATCTCCTGCTACAGAGGAGGCTGAAAAGAGGAGGGATGAGATGCAGGAAAAGTTAGCCTGAATGTTAAGGAATGTTCCACAAACTTGTCTGAAGTTTCTGAAGGTGCCAGAGTTGTTTAGAAGATACCACAGAGGATAATCCTGCCATAGCCAGGAGGCTGAAATGACCTACTGAGGCTTTTTCTTCCTACTGTGGGAACCAGAGACTTTGGTTAGAGGTAGAAAAGTCCTGAAAGCATCAAAGAGCTGGGAAATCATTACCAGAGCTGTTTATTTTATGGGAGAGGGAGCCAGTTTCTCTTAGTCTAAATTTTGGGGTCAGTGACTTGAAGAGGAGCCTGGAGAAAGAGAGATGAGTGCAAGATAATGCTGTGTGTGCAGGGAGGGCCTCCAGCCCCAGGGCAGCACTGGCTGCAGGGCTTGGAGCAGCTCCCTGGAGCCCAAGCTCCCTGCCCTCAGCAGGAGAAGCCTTTTGTAGGAATCCTGTAGGAATCCATGGAGGAATCCTGGCTGTGTGTTTAGGGAGAGATGAGAAATGGGGTGCCAAGAAGAGCTGTTTGTGTCCTGGCTACCTCTCTTAATAACATGTAGGAACTTCAGGGCTTTGTAGGAGCTTTCATAGGTGTTTAATGGGGCACAGAGCAAGAGGGATTATTTTTAAATTATTTTAATTTTCCTGCAATCAGAGAAACAAAAGGGTTATTTTCCCCTCTGGTAGTTGTGACTGATTCACAGTTGGCTTTGGCAGATTTAACCTGAGCACTGTGAGGCAGGGATCTCATCCTGGGCTCCCCTCTGGCTGGCCCAGGGCTGGCAGCAGGAATTCATTGTTTTCAACACTTCCAAATACAAAGCATAGGGAGAATAAAGTTTTCCCAGGCCACTCCTTGGGTCTGTGTCCCCTCACACGTGTGGCAGCTGAGCAGGTATCAAACTTTGGATCATTTTAAACAATTATGTGGTTATGGGAGAATTTTAAAGCAGTGCTTGGCAGCAGCCTGGTAGCATTATGGGATAAATCCTGGCACCAGAGTCATCCCCTCATTAAATGCCTCTGTGTTCAGTGGGTTTCCCTGAATGCTGACTCCACTGGCCCAGCTACTGCTCTGCCCTTCTGCCTCTGCTGTGAAATGCTCAGAAATGGTTCCTCTGCTCTCACTGTGGTGCCAGGCCCAGAGCATCAGATGCAGCTCCAAGAAACCCTTGACACTGACACTGCATGGTGTGGACTGTTGGCAAGTCTCAAACCCCACAGAGGAACGAGTGCAGGATAAATAAACAGCGAGATTTTGGCAAAAATAATAAATGCAGCCACCCTGGTTTAGAAAACATGCTAAGCCTTTGAACGGTTTTGTTTTAGAAAAGAAAGGCTTTGAAAAGGATCCAGGGTAAATGTTTTTGATAGAGAGAGATACACAATTAACAAGGGTGACTTTATCTCCCCTGTTAAACCCACATCCCTTCTGACCTCTCCAGACTATTCTAATGCTTTGGAGCCTTGTTTTCCAAGTTCTCAGTGCAGGAGCACCCAGGGGTGTCATGTCCTCAAAGGAGGGGGCACTGGGGTGCTCTGCACTCTGTTCAAGCTCTTATTTGGGCCAGGGATGGTCTGCAGGAGTGAAAAAAGAGAAAAAGGAGCTGACAAAATTGCTGAAAGGTCACTGAGTTTAAGACAGAGGAAACCAATCCAAATCTCATCAATAGGTTCCAGAGGAAACTAGGAAAAATTCAGCACAAGTCTAATTAACTCAATTAGCTGAATAGGCATGGAATTCTTTGTTAGAGAATCATTTCTCTTTTGTATTTTGGGTAGCTGTTCTTTGAAGTTGACACAGGAATCAGTAAAAGGGGTTGCAATTGGCAGGAGGGTGGAGAAGGCACTGCCAGGCCCCCTCTCTGCCTGTGGGATTGCTACTGAAATGCAAAGAACTCTGCCCAAAAGGGAAATATCTGCTTTTATTCTGCTGTGATTTCGACCACGAGGGGCCAAACACACAACAAACACTGTTGGCAAACCAGGTCTGAAAATACAACTCGTGGGGGCCTGGAGGTGGGAGCATTAAGGGAGTTCTCTGCAGGATTGTCTTCAGTGGGGTGATAAAATAAATGTAGCAGTCTAAAAATGCACTTGCTTTGCAGTGTTTATCTCCCTTTACTGTGCACACCCCTTGCAAAGGTCCCTGTCCTGCACGTCTAAGCTAAATACACACACTGCTAGAATATTAAGTGTGATTTTTTGGGTGAATACATCAAATCCTTCCACCTTTGTGCCACCAGCAAAGGAGGCACTGCTGAAACAACTGAATAACTCTCAGCTCTTTTGCTCCTGTCACTTGCCATTTGCAGACCATTCTGCCCTTGATCTCCAAACACACAGCCATGGTCTTCGCTCATGGGGCTGAAATTCAGAGCCTGCAACTCTTTTGAGCTTCTTTGGCCCCTCTGGCCGTTTTCCCTTGGGAAGCAGAGACAGAAGTGCCAATTTCAGAATTTTCTGAGCAGAAAAGTGGCTCTAAAAGGACCTCTCCCAGGTACTCACGCCAGAGCCATGATCCCGTAGGGCCACGAGCGGATCTCCAACCTCTTGGGGCTCTTCATCTCCTCTGATGTCAGCACCATCCCACTGTCCGACTCCTGAGGGGCAAAAGGAAGGAGCATCAGGGATAAATTGCTGTTTGTGCCCTGCTGTGGAATCTCTGTTTTATCCATTTTTATCCCAATGCTGCTCTGGAGCCCGGGAACATTTCCCTTGCTCTTGTGGTGCTGAAGTTTTCGAAAGAGCACCCTTAAAATGAACACATCCAAAAAAGAACATGACATTTTCCAGCCTGGAATTGATATTAGGCAGATGGGTGCCATGTAGGATGGAGACACGAACAGGCTGAACTCACAGAGAATATACCCAGGAACTCTGGCTGGGCTCCTCAAGAAAAAGCTCCCTAAATACCTCCTGGAAATACACTCTTAGAAACCCTGGAATTTGAAGGAAGGGGAAGGTCAGAGGCATTTTGTAAACCTGAGAGCTTTGCAAAGATGCAGAGCTGTGGCTTTTTGGTTATGGGTTTTTTATGAGCCACCCAACAGAACTGCCCCTTGTCTCTGGTTTTATCCTGCCTCTTTCCCCTGAAAACACGAGGCCTGGGGCAGTTTATCTGGGAGCTGCTCTGCATTTTGCTTACAAAAACATCCCCAGAACCTGCAGATAAGTGGCACAATGGCAGGAAGGTGTGGTGGAGCTCTGGGAGAGAGCACAGGAAATAATGACCTCAGGAGCATCAATGTCTTGATATCTGAGACAATTTCAGCAACCCGAGTGCACTTCCTGGGTCCAAGAGCAGATCACACCATAATTTGGCTTTCAAAGATCCTCACTGAAATATCACATTTATTTCTGACCTGAGGATGCATTATTACCCTTTTTTTTTCTGGAAACTTTTCCCTCTTCGTGTAAGGACTTGCTTTAAAATGCCACGAACAGGGAGCACTTGGGCAAGTGATGCTCGTGCTGGCAGCAGGAATCTCTTCCTGAGACTGGATTGAGGGAGGAAATGCCCTTTTGTGTGATCAAGGGCAGGATCTTGAACCTTGGTCTTGTCTGTCCAGACCTGAACACCCTCACCCCCCCCAGTTATTGGCTGTCCCAGCCAGCCAGAAGGTGTTCTGGACATGTTTCCTTCAAAGAGCCTCCTTTCAATGAGCTGCCACTTCCTTCTGGTGGCAAAAAATGTGTCATATAAAGGTCCTTGGCCTGATCAAAGCCAGGGGACTCCCACAGGAGCTTCTCTTTACATGATTTCTTCAAGAAAATGCAGGTCCCTCCTTGTTGTGGCACAGACCCCTGGGTGAGGTGCCAGGGCCAAACCTTCTGCTCCATTTAAAGCTCTTCCTCACCAGAGAGATCCCCAAAGCTCTGGGAAGTGACGAGTGGTCTGTGAACGTGGGGAGAGGAGGGGGGAAGGCTGCAGCCACCTCACTTACCTCAGGCACCACCTTCTCCTTTTCCACTGGCACCTCATCAAAGGTCTTCACGCTCAGGGGTCTCTTCTGGCTGCTGTTTCTGAAAGCAGGAGGGGCGAGGGGTGAGCACAAACCCCGAGCTCCTCTTGGCAGCTCAGCCACATCCTGGGCCAGCTTTCCCTTTTCATCTCTGGTAACTCCTAACCAACACCCTGACAGGTTTCCTGCCCCTCTAACCAGCTGAGAGGGGCACCAGGTGGCAGTGCCCAGCTCCAGGGATGTCTCTCCCTCCCACCCTGGCTCTGTTTTTCTCACCCAGTTTCCACGGAGCTCCAGCGATTCACTCCGGGGTTCGAGTTCTCTTCCACGGGGCAAGTTTTGGGGTTGGATTCTCCATCTGGGCACAGGGTGATGTTCAGGGGAATGTAGTCTTTGCCATCCTGTGTAATTAACAGCAGAAAAGAACATCAAGCCAGGGAAGGCCATCTCAGGGGAAGAGGTTATTGTATTCTCTAGAGCGTCACACTGGGAAAGGAGTGGATTTTGGTTTAATTTAACTTTCTGATGTTTCTTCAGGGTGATTAAGGTGTTCTTCTCATCATTCCTACAGTGCAGATGTGAGGCTGTTCTGCCTTCAGGGAGGGGTAGGACACTGACCTGTCCTTCAGTCCTCTATCCTGCCATTGTGTTGGGACAAGTCCCAGGGACACCCAAACCTGAGCTAAAGCCTTGGGGAAGGGAGGGAGCAGCAGGAGACCCCAAAGCCCTGGGAGTTTGGAATTAGGAAAAGCATCTTGCCTATGCAGAGGATTTTTGGGGTTGTTCAGCTTCAGGAGCTGTAGCTTGGGAAGAGCCAGTCCTTAAAATGGGAGCCTGAAGGGGTTTTTTTCTTGTCCTTCCAAGGAATTGGTGCAGCTCCTGCACTGGCATCAGCCTGAAGTCACCTCGGGAAGGCTCTGCCTCCAAGGCCTGAGACTCTTTGTCCAAACTTCCCCCTGCTTATTTTTTGTTTGAATTTGGAGAAGCAGTGAAGTGCTGGCTCTTCCCTTATCACGCTTTTTATGCCTCCTTCATTTACTTTGATTATAGAATAAAACTCCCAAGCTCTTCACGTTGCAGACTGGGCCCCCTCCAGCTCAGCTCCACTAGACTTGTGTACAAACAGGAAGGAGCTGTTGGATTTCTTCTTAAAATGACAATTGCATTTCTGGCTGGTTTTACTGAAGAAGAAAACGACTGATTTAACTATTGTGAAATTAGTGATGATATAACTGACTTTCTGAGCTTTAGGCTTCATAATTGTAAAGCTCCTGAGAGAATTGGGGGACATAAATATGGAAAATAAGAAAGTTCAGGAGGTGGAGGAAATCAGGAGTGAAGTTGAGCCCAGGGAGAAGGGAGGTGGTTTTATTTCTCATTATCCTGCTCTGATTTGATTGGTAATAAATTGTATTTTCTCCGCCCTGCCCAGCTGAGAAGGGCAGTGATGGGGTGGTTTGGTGGGCACCCAGCCAGGGCGTCCTGTGCTAATTAAAACTCCTGATGAGATAAAACCCTGCTGTTCCTCTGAGAGCCTTCTCCTAATGAATGCCCATTCCTGCTCTTATGGCTGGACAGACACCTAGTCCTGACATAAAATCCCCTCTGAACAGTGGCCATTTCTCTACTCCCCCAACAACCCTTCTGATGGTGACTCTGGTGTGAGGTCACAGCCCTTCCCTGTCCCCCACACCCCCCAAAACACCCCCCTTTGCTGGTGCTGCTGTACCTGCTGCACATTGGCCTGCAGAAGGTCCCCCAGGCGCTCCACGAGCTCGGTGAACGTCGGTCTCTCCGTGGGGACCCCGTGCCAGCAATCCAGCATCGTCTGGTAGCTGTGGGAGAACCCCAGGGTTAAAAGAGGGAAAGGAGAGAGGCTTTGCTTCCCAACTGGCTCATCCTGCTGCTGCTTTTTTGGGTCAGTCTCTGGGTGGGTTTGGGGTAGCACAGGCTCAGGTCTCCCTGTGCTGAAACTCTACTCTACTTTTGGCATGGGATGGGTTTTGCTTCCATGGTCCTGCCTCAGCTGAGCCTGCAGGCTCTTTGCTTTCCCCCAGCTCCAAACCAGGCTGCTGGGCCCTGCTGCAAGAGGGGTTGTGGGTGCTGGGTCCATGTCCCACAGTCAGAAGGCACAGGGGTCTCCTGCACTGAGAGCAGCTGACATGGAGGGGTCTGTTTGTCTTGGCCAGGCTGTCCTTGTGGTGCAACCACTGCACTGACTGAGAATAAGACACAAAAGGCACAGCTGAGGTCTCCTCACCTAAACACCCCCCCTTTTGTGCCACTGAAATGCCACGTGTCAGCTCTCAACACGAGGGCAGGAGCTCTTACACTTCGGGGGTGGAGTACTCTGGAGATCTCATGCGCGTCCCCTCCTTGAGCCGCCGGCAGAAATCCTCGTCTATCTGCACTCCGGGGTAGGGGGAGGCACCTGGGGAGGAAGGAGGAGGCTTCAGAGTGGCACCATCCCTGTTTCCCAGCCCAGGGAATTCTATCAGTGATCCCTGCTGAGCATTTGGGGTTATCCAGGGTCTGGCAGGAACAGAGAAGAAGCTGCAGTGCCCACTGTCCTCATGTTTTGTTTGGAAACCTGTTCCAGCCTCCTTGTGTCTCTCCAGACACCTCAACCTGCATTTGTGACCTAGTCAGGGCCTCTCTGAGGTAAAAAGGGCAGAAGAGAACTACATTTTATTAGTTTGAGACTTTAAATGACCTCTTGGACAATGGTAGAAAAGCTCCAGCTCATTCAGTTGGTTCCATTGAAATAAACTATTGAATAAACTCCAATAATCTCCTGCACAGAGTGAGCACACACGGGGTCTGTCAGTCCTGCTCAGCCTTCCTTGCCTTGGAGTCTCCAGGTCGCTGGTGCAGAGGGACCTGTGGCCACCTGGTCCTGCAGAAGGCCACGAGAACCTCAGGTGTGGCCCTGTGGCTCACCCAGCCAGTGTTTGATGTGGCTTATCCAGCCCTACAGGTAAAACTGCCTTGAAAATGAGCCAGCTGCTCTTTCCTGGCTGTGTGCTCAGTGCTGCTCTTCTCCAGGGCCTGGCAGGGCAACCCATGGCAGCTTTCATTGCTCTGAAGGGACGAGTAGCATGGTATTACTGCACAAAATTTGGCCAAAAGTCATCAATGTGAATCAAAAAGTCATCATTTGCCTGTGGAGATGGTTGTCTTCAGAGGAGGGGCTGGTGTCAATGCATCCCACGTGCTCCTCAGCCAATGAGCATTTCAGAGGTTGTGCTCTTTGTTGTGTGACATAAACAAGGGGAATAAATATGTAGTTTGTGAAAGTGCTCTGGCATCTGAGTCATCCCGACCTCAGGGGTAAAATTCCAGAGAAACCTACTGAAGTTGGAAAGGGAACTGAGCCTACTGTGGGCAGACCTGAAAGATCTGCAAACTCCCCTCCTTCCCTCCCTCCCTCCTCAGCAAAGGCTTCACATGCAGCACAACCCTGGTCTCACACATTTTGGCATCCAAAAGGCTGGATGATGAATTGGGAAACAATTTAATCAAGTCCCAACGTAGGGGACTGACTGGAATCTGAAGCTGTATCCAGCCCTCGAGGAATCCCTGGATGATTTACTGTCTGTAACATTCCTGCATATTTCCTGCAGCTTTTTTTCCCTCTCCCATTTGGAAACACCATCATGTGCTGTGTGTTTGGGGGCACCACAAGCCCAGCAGAAATCTTTTGGATAAAAGCAGCCCAGAGGGTGCCAAAATGTGGCTGCTCCCAGAATGATTCTGCTCCACGAGTCTGAGTGCTCAGCCTGCTCTGGGGACCTGAGAGAGATCCTGGCACCTCCCTCAGAGGGCACCTGGCACAGCAAACAGGCTCTGGTGGCATCCAAGGCTCAGCCACAGCACATCTGAATCCCCTGGATGGGCAAGGGCCAGGGCACAGGACTGAGAGTGTTTCTGGGAGTTCTGTAAGCTGGAGATAGCCAGCAGCATCACTTCTGCTTTATGTCTGGATTTTCCTTCCTGGTTTTGCCTTTGGCCTGGCAGAATAACCTGGGAATTCCCTGCTCAGCTCACGTGGCATCACCCAGGAGCCAAAGGTCTCCAGGCAGGCTCCTTCCAGCTCACAGGATCAGATGGATAGAAACTGGAGTGACACTTTCCCCTGGTGGGCAGGAGAAACCCCTGTTTGCTGAGTGCTGGCTGCACCCGGCTCCATAATTATCTTATTGATGAGAATTAATCATGCAAACGCATTGATTGGGACTGAGACCTCGAGAGAAGGGGGTGAGGAGGGATGGAGAGCTCCAGTGGGTTCTCTGTCTTTGGTTCCATCACTGATCACACCAACTGCAGTGTGCTGGTGACAGCAAATGCCAGGAGGGTAAAGCAGAAGAACAAGGAGAGCACAAGGAGCAACGGGGACAAATTAGAAGTGGGGAAATCCAGGGGAGGGATTAGGAGGAAATCCTTCCCTGTGAGGCTGCTGAGCCACTGGGACAGGTTGCCCAGGGAGGTTGGGGATGCTCCCTTGAGCAGCCTGGTCTGGTGGGAGGTGTGTGAGGTGGGACTGGATGATCTTTGAGGTCCATTCTATGATTCTATGAACAATTCTGGATTGCAGGATCTCTTGGGAGTTTATATTTTGGCCTCCTACCAGCTGGAGGCAGCTCAGATCACAGAAGCAGGGAACTCTCCCTTTCCCACTTCCACTGTACTTCATCTGGCCCATGTGATAAACCTAATTATTTGGATTTGGGATGCTGAGACAGCTTGGGAGAAATGCAGGCCGAAACATATGGTGTAAGGTCTCCACATGATGTTTTCCTCAGGGGAAATCTCTTCCAAAACGCTCCAAGATGTGGCATTCATTGGCTATGGGAGCCCTCTTTTGATCTGGGGTTTATTTTAGTCGGATAATAAGATGCTGATGTGATACCAGCAGGCACTGCTTGTTTACATAATTAGCTTTGATTGCTTTTTGAGCGGCGCACATTGAAATTCCAGGAGACACCAGGCTCTGTAAGGGAGGTGATCTCAGGATATGTTGAACACCACCTGACACGAGGTGTGCTGACCCCACTGCAGTCACTTAAAGCTCGTTACAAACTCAGCCCCAGGCGAAAATTAACAATCTCTCAAGTCCTGATTTCCCTGGGTATCACCCACAGGGGTCCAGCCTTTCTGAAGGAAGCCTGTCCTCCTTCCCTCAGCTTCTGACCCTGGAAGGATCAGGACCAAACTCCACTCTGCAGTTCCCTAAGCAGTTTTTCCCTTTTTTCAGAGGGTGCTAAGCCTGTGGACCCCATAAAAAGCAGCAGCTGTAAAAGGGAGCCAAAACATGCCCCGTAGCACCGACAAATAACTTCCATCCCTCGGCTCTCAATGATCTGTAAAACTTTTCTAGAAGAGAATTCAATCAGTGACACAAATCCTTAATTAAATATTTATCGTCTGAGCTGCAGATGTGAGCAGTGCCAAACCACAGGCACGCCTGGGTGAGCTGGATGAGAAACCCTCTCACAAAAGGAGTGCTCTTGAACCGGTGCCACCAGCTGAAAGAGGAGTTTGTCACCCCCAGGGCAGGGGCTGGGCACGGCTGGCAGCACATGAAGGACTTTGGGGGCTTCTTCTGAATTCAGAAGAGGACAGTCTGTGTGCCAGCCACCTTCACTGAGAAAAGGGGCTTTCTAAAATTAAAAGAAACCAGAGAAATTGGTTTTTTTAAAACTAGATAAAAATAGAGAGGAATTTCAGGGGCTGTATTTTAATTTAGGTTAGTCTTTGGTATTAGAGGCCAAGTGACCCGAAAGTCACATCTGTCCAAGTCTGTCAGGGCCTTTGGGAATGACAGAAAGTCTGGTTTGCCATCCCTCAGCAGCCAATTCCTCGGGTTCCCTGGGGGTGCCTGTGCCCTCCCAGGGGCTCTGCTGGGGCATCTTCCTGAGCAATCTGTTCCCAATGGGCACTGCTGGGGCTTCTGGAGCTTTGCCTTCCTGCAGCAGGTGATGCTGCAGAGCCACGGAGGGCTGGCACCAAAATAACCTCCCCAAACACGCAATAATAACCTCCCCAAACACTCCCCAAGCCCCGGACAAAGCAGGAGCTGCCACTTGTTTTAACCAGCGTGGCTTTTCTGCTTTGTGTGCTGACAGGGACTAGAGAAAAGTCCAAAGGGAAGATTTGGACTGAAAGCAAGTCGTGATTTTGCAGCCAGCCCTAAATAAAGATTCGCACAGAAACAGCTCCAGACTTTGCATCTTGACTTGGCATCTTCAGCCCCATCATTAATTTCAACTGATCCATCAACTAAAGATAGAAGGAGATTACAGAGTTTGCTTTAAAATCCAGCAGCTTAAGCTGACAATGCTTCTTGTTTTCTTTTGTCTGCAAATGCTGATTAAAAAGCCAGAGCTGACATTCCTGAATTCCCTCAGGAAAAGGAGACTTGCCACTCTACAAGGAGGCAAAGTCCCACTGTCTTGTGGGGCTGCTTGTCTCCATTTCACAGCTTTATCTGCTGGACAGGAACCAGATCTCAGCGAGCTCTCCAGCCTTGGAGCCACTGGGTGTCCTGGGGCAGGAAAAGATGCTGGGGGGAAACTTCTTCATGGCTCTCAAAGACACATCTCACTCCCAGCAGCAAGGGCTTGTGTTTGACCCCTGGGCTCTGTTGCTTTCAGTGCCACAAATGGCATGTCCACGGGTTTGGGTTCTTGTTCCCCCTCTCTCCCTGAGGTTCACTGTTTTCCTGGACTTTTCCAGGTGGGGTTCTCATGGACTTCAGCCCCGTGGCTTTATTTCACACCTGCTCTGCACTGAAGAGCTCCCCATTCACACCTTTTGTTAAAAGCTTTTCTTAGTAGAGGAGCCACAAATTAGTGGGGGAAAGGGATCCGAACCCGTTCTTACCTAGAGAAAATATTTCCCAGAGCAGCACTCCAAAGGACCACACGTCACTCTGCGTGGTGTAAATCTTGTCAAAAATCGCTTCTGGAGCCATCCATTTGAGGGGGAGCCGTGCCTGGACACCAAAGACACAACAGGTTGCCAGAGCTGCTGCTGCTCCCTGGGGAACACCAACCCCAGCCCCACAATTCCAGCACTTACATCTCCTTTCCTGACATAGTCAGGGTCTTTGTAAATATCCCTGGCCAGCCCAAAGTCACAGATCTTGACCACGTTGTTCTCGGAGAGCAGGATGTTCCTCGCTGCCAAGTCCCTGTGGATGCACTGGAAGGAAGGAGGACACATGGGATCAGGGGGATGGGGTCAGAGGGACAGCCCCTGGAAGGGCTGGGAGCAGGAGAGATCCTTTGGGAATGGGGACACAAAGGACCTGCTGTTGTGAGTGGGTGAGAGGAGGGGACTCATCTGCCCCAAACCCACTGTCACACCCAAAAGAGTTAATTTTCTGACTCTCACAATTATGACAAGACAACGGGTGTCCTGTTTTCTATCTAATCGTTCACTGGGGAAACTGGGAGAGGTCAAAAAGCAGCATCCTGTGTGGCAGGAGGGGTGGCTGCTCAGGGTTCTGCTGCCTGGGAGCTGTGGGAGCTGCCACCCGTGGGTGTGCACACTTTGGCACGTGTATCACATTCCCTTCACCAAAAAGGTGTTCCACAGGCCACACAAACCCTTCCTGCTGTATCCACAGGAGGTGCTGACTGCTGATGGTCTCCCAGGCTGCCGACAAGCCAAAGGAGCTGCTGGATCCTCCCCTTCATTTTTCAGTAGTGCTGTTGTTGATCACACTGCCAGGATCTCTCCCTGCCTTTATCTGTGGGGCAGTTCCAAGAATTGTCCTGCAATCTGCATTGGCTCCTGCTGTCCAAACTCTGCTCTTACAGATGCCAAGAACGTGATGGATCTCCCTTCCCAACCCCTTCAGTGCTGCTTATTGCTCAACCAGCAGAGCCAACGTGATCTCCAAGGCTTCCAGGGAAGAGCAAAAGGCAGGTTGCTCAGGCTCAAGGCGTGTTTGGGTCTCTCCACGTCAGCCACTCGTGGTGCTGGGACAGAAGTTGGAAGGAGCTCACCTTTCGGGATGCCAGGAACTCCATGCCTTTGGCCACTTGGAAGCTGTAGCAGATCAGGTCCTCCAAAGTCAGGGGCCTCTTGTACAGGTCCTCAGCATCTAAGAGAGATCACAGATGTGGCAGAACACTGGGGCAACAACTCCAGACCTTGGTGGCACCGGTGCCACTTGCATGCTGGTGACACCAGCCCTGCCTGTGAGGGTTGTTAGGAGAGATCTCTGCTGGGGTTACAGGGAGAAGAAAAACTGCCCCAGAGGCAGAAGATCAGATGATCAAACAAGTTCTATCACACAGTAATCAAAAGCTATGGGGAAAAAATCTGGGGACAGGAGTGAGGAAAGCTTCATGGAGAGCAGGGACTGGGAACAGAGTGGCCTCCCAAATCCTCTGGTGCAGCTTTGCTATTGCTCCTCTCACACAGCAGGAGCAGCTTCTGCACACAATCCATCACTGCCAGTCTCTCCTGGTGAGAAAGCTGCAGTGGGGAACAGGCAAGAGGAAGAATCTGTGATTTCAGCAGCAAGCCAAGCTGTGCCAGGGCTTGTGAAGGGCTTGTGAAGGGTGTGTGAGGGCGTGTGTGGCACCAGCCAAGTAACAGAAAGCTTTACAAGAAAAGATTGGGGATTAGGTGGGTTCTTTTACCTTCTTCATCATCTTCTGAATCGCTGTAACTCTTATCTTCAATAAATCCTGAGCTGGCAGAGCTGCCTGTGCTGGCCACACTCTCGAGGCGCCTCTTGATCAGTTCAGTCAGGTCACTGTTGGACTCATCCAGACTTTTCTCTGCTTGGTCAGAGTTTTCCTGGGACTAAAAACAGCACAAACCCCATTTTTAGCTCTGGTTGCTGCAATGCCTGTGGATTAAAAATCTGTAGCAGAGTTTTATACGGAGAGAGAGCCCTCTGAAGAGGAGCTCCAAACATGATGAGGAGCAGAACTACCAAAGCCTGGCTTCCTATTTCCCCATGCAGAGCCTCCCATGCCACTGGCAGCACCAGAGAACTGGTGGAAACCAAATCTTGGGGGGAATTCCAGTGCAGATGTGTCCCTGACCCAGGGCCTGCATCCAGCACAGACTGGGCTGGCACAGGGAAGGGACAAACAGGCTGGGAAGGAGCAGATGGAGGAAGGACGAGCTGCTTTCAGTGGGGAGGGGGCCTGGAAACAAAATGCCCAAACCAGGCTTGTGTTTTGGGAGGGTTCACCTTCTCCTGGTTCAGTTAATGCCAGATTTCACTCCTTGTTGCCCCCTTGCTGGGTGGTATCTCCCAAGAAACCCCCTCTCTCCCAAGTGCACTACAGAGCTTGGGTATTTGCAACTAATTCTTGAAGAGGTGTGGGAACAGGATGGGAGTGAGACCCCACAGGGAAGAGAATTTCATTTTCTTGCTCATACAAATTGATATGTGATGAGAAAAGAAAGTGCTCCTAGAAATGCCCAACAGTGCCAATGGAGAAAAACCAGCATCTTAATCCCCTGCCTTGCCTGTCTCTTCTTACCTTGCAGGCAATGAAGTCTCCTCGTTTCCCTCTCAGATAGTTGGACAGATTTCCATATTTGCAATATTCTACTATGACCATTAAAGGACCTGAAAAAGCCAGGGAGAGTTAAATGAGTTTGGAAGCCCTGCAAAGCACATCCTTCTAATTTATCCTCCCAAATCCTCCTCAAAATAAGTAAATACTGGCATTGCTATTGCACAGTAGAGAGCAGTGACACTCCAGAAGGACACAAGGGATCAGTAGGGATATGGAGAGCAGGGGACACAGTGCTGATTCTCAGTTTTCCCCATTAGATGGTAACAGTTGGCATTTATTCCTTATTGATCAAACAGAAAAATTCAGGATGATCAATAGAATGTCCAGTCCCAGGTCTGTGAAGGTTGGTTTGCTCTGTACATGGTCCAGTTTTCATTTTCTCTGCTGGCTTCCCAATTGTTTGTTTTGGGTGGAGCTGATGCCATTAGAGGAAATAAAAGTATGCAGGGCCATACACAGACCGAAATCCAAAGTTGCAGAAATACTGAACTTTTTGAAAGTCTGGAAATTCCTCTCCATTTCTTCCTTTCTTATTTCTGTGCAAACTGCTGTAGATTCAGGGCAATTGCTGCTTTTATACAATTATGGCTGTTTTTAAGACCTGCTTGAAATGCTTTTATGTTGCAGTGTGAGCCATTAGGGAAGGGAAAAGCTGCATTCTCCACCTTTGGTGTAATCACTGCTTTCTGTAATCATCAAAGGTAAGATCAAGTGAAATCGTGGGACTAGGATGTGTAGAAACACAGACTGTTATCCAGCCCAATGAGGGATGTTCAGAACCTTGGAGGAGATGAGGCCACCTCCTGCAGCAGAGCTGGAAATGCTGGTGCTTGCATTAATTGCAGGTGGTGAGACTGGGACTCCACCACGGGCACATCCCAACCCCTGAATTGTTTCTTTGCTCCTGATCCACTGAGGATTCCTCACCTCCAGCTTTGGTGCAGGCTCCCAGCAGGTTGACTACATTCAGATGGTGTCCTATGTGGATGAGGATCTTCAGTTCGGACATTAAAGCCTTGCATTCATTAGTAGTTGCACATTCTGCTTAAGATAAACAGGAAAAAAAAATCATCTTTTCACAACAGGATATTTTGAACAGGACACAGCAAGATCCTGTTTATACTTTGAAACAAAACCCACCCAGGTTCCTTGCAGTATCTTTGCCTTTCAGCCTCTCAAACAGATAATAATTCATCCGTTTCATTGTCTGTTGACCTTTATGAAGTGGGACAGCACTTTATCTTTTGGTGCCTCTTCCTTTTCCAGCCTGGGTTATGGAGAGTTACTGTCCCTTCCCCCAAAGGAGACCCCAGAGAGCCTTTGCAAGGACTCAGCTTTGCAAGTGGAGCAAAGGACCAGCCAAGGTCTCCCAGCATCCACAGCACATGGAACGTGTTCCTCCACCTCTCCTGGGGCTCTGCAGGACTTTGGTGATGGAGCAATCCATGTCCTGGGGAATGCACAGCATCCCTGAACCCCAGCCCTGTGAGAGCTTCTCAGCCCAGGGAACAACTTCCCAGCAAAGCTGAGGGACTCTCTGTGTGTGAACCATGAACGTGACACTCGGTGGAGCCCTGGCTGGCCAGTGACACCATCACCTAAGGCTGGAGAAGGTGGTTCAGGTGCTGCCTTGTTTTCCCTGCCTTCTCCCCAGAACTTTCACGGTGTGTTTGACCAGGAGGGGCTTTGTGCTGTTTCCTCTGGTTTTGCCTTTGCATTGTGTAGGATTTAAATATGAAGAAACTGTTAAGTAACAGATCATTTGGTGTGAGAAGTGTGTCCTCTTTATCTGTTTGTAGAATTGCCCATAAAAAATCCTTGCCCCAAGCTCTGCCATAAAGAAGGAGCCATCCCAGGGCCAGGATTTCCTCAGTCAGCAGTGTTTGTAGCTGGGTGTGCACATGGGTGGTGTCCCTGCTTTACCCTGGCAGGAGCTGGCACACACACCTGGCAAAATCTAAACAGGGTGGCCTCAGAAGTGTCTCAGATAATCCTGCCCATTGGATTGCAGCCCTAATCCAGAATGGACACCAGCCTGCTGCGTGGAAATGACACACAGTGCTGGAATTGCAAAAATGTGGGCATCTCCAGAACCCTTTTTTTCCCCCTGAATGGATTGACTGACACTAGAGAATCTGCTTTATTCATGAAAGTGATGAATGATGGGCACGTTAGTTGGGGAAGGAGATCTCAGAGCAGGAGGCAGCTGCCTCCACTGGGAGGAGGTGTAAAATGATGGAGGATCTGGCAAATGGTTTGCTGAGTATGTGCTGGCAGGGGAGAGCTGGCATGAGGATCAGCTGGGAAGCACAGCATGGAGGGGAGTGAAAACCCAGGGCTGTCCAGGGCAGGGAGTTTTGGATGGAGATGGGAATGTGTCTGGACCAGGGGCTCCTAGGATATTCCAGGGATCTGGAGATGGACATGGAACAGAAGAAACGACATCAAGAGAGGTGATCTGAAGGTCTACTGACTGAAGCAGAGAAGGGAGACCAGATTCCAAGGAGTTCCAGACAGGTGACAAATGGATGCTTTTGAAATTTCAGAGAGATGGGAAGAAGCAGAGCATGAGGAGAGGCAGCTGGAGCCAGAAGCCAAATCCCGTGGCACTGCAGGGGTTAGTAGTGCCATGCACGGTGATGGAGCAGTGTGGGCCATGGCCAGCCATCCAGTGAGCATGGATTGTACCTTTGCAAACATCCTCAGCGAGCAGTGGAAGACCCTGGCCCAGGCTGGGCCATTGATTCCTGCCCTGCCTGCTCTGTGTGCAAATAGAACCTGGCAGGAGAGTCTGCAGGTTCCCCCTCCCACCACCCAAGGGTAAAAGCTCTCCCCAGTTTCCATAATTGCAGGCAAGATGTCTCTAATTCCCTCCTTTGGCGTTGCTTCTCCCCCAACCCCTTGAACTGTTCTACATCTGGAAGGGCTGCGATGGAAGGCTCAGCTCCAATTTCAGCCTCTCTAATGTAATTACACTCTGTAATCTGTTTCCCTGCTCACCCCCCAGACCTGGAAGCTGCTGTTTCCCTCCTCGAGGAATACGAGCCTTAATCAGGAGCTCAGCACGGAGCCTGCTTGGCATTTCCTCCACGTCCCATCCACTGTGGAATGACTAATTGCTCCCACATGGAAACCCCACTCCCTCCTGAGCACAATGAGCTGGGGACTGGCTGGGAACTGAGCCCTGCAAGGCTCGTTGCCCACGGGTTCCCTGCGGAGCCTGGCGAGGGTCTCAGAGGGAGAAAATGTACCTTTGAGCATTTTTACGGCGACTGTTTTGCAGGTTGAAGATTTATCAATGCCAAAAGCAGACGCCTCCACCACCTTCCCAAAAGCACCATGACCCAGAGTTTTACCTAGAGGAGCAAGAGTTGAGAGTGAGCCCAGGGGACCGACAGTGGGCACCAGGAGGGAGGGGGACATGCGAGAGATCCCAGGCACAACACACGGCGCAGAAGCTGCATCACACACGGCAGCATATGGATATGGGGGGATTTATATCCATATGGCTTCAATGCAGAACAGGACGGGACAGGAGAGAGGAGGACACATCAATCTGCCTCAGCTGAAGGCAAGGCTGACACACACACGTGGCCTGAGGGGAAAAACATTACCTGGGGCTGTCCTGAGGAGAGACAGTCAGAGTTTGGGTGAATTGTGGAACCCTGATCTCTCATGAATCACGGAGAGAGGCACTCAGGCCGTCACAGCCC
This sequence comes from Xiphorhynchus elegans, assembly GCA_013401175.1. Classification (NCBI taxonomy): domain Eukaryota; kingdom Metazoa; phylum Chordata; class Aves; order Passeriformes; family Dendrocolaptidae; genus Xiphorhynchus; species Xiphorhynchus elegans. Next base: position 42,617 of record VZUH01001677.1, on the reverse strand, counting down.
TCTAGCCCTTCACTTATTGCCATTGATTTGAGGGAAATCTTTACTAAATGGAATTTACGATTATATTTTATGTTATCTCCCAGCTGAATTGTCATGCCTGTATTACCTGGTGTGCTCTGAGGGCTCTGAGCCTCAGTGCAGCAGAGCCCAGTGGGCAGCACGGGTAGTTTCACTCTGAGTCCCACCATCACCTCAGTTTTTGTGACTTTTGTCTCTCCTTCTCCCACATTTTCCAGCTGAAGCACGAAATTATCCCTGCCCTCCTCAGTGCACACAGATGTTACAGTCTCACTGCACACACACAACCTGCTTCCCACATTTTCCTGCTCCATCAGCCAGTGAGCTGAGCTGGTAAATGAAACTGGGTTCATTTTTCCATGATAGCTCTTTACAACTCAAAGCCAAGCTCAGATGGTTGATCAGGAGTCGATTATTTGATGAATTGATTATCTGATGAACAGATAGGTGTCTTCAAGATAAAATTTTCTCAAAGACTGCCACCTTTCAGACTGACTGCTCTTTCCCTTTCCCTCTGTGGGAGTGAAACCCTGCTTTTGGCAGGGACAGCACCTTTCTTCCCTGCCAATACTTTGGCTCCACTTTTCCAAGGAAGAAAAAGAGGTGGCCGCTATTTTGACACAACCAACATCTTTCTTTTCCTCCCCAAATCCCTCGTCCCACCCTCCACTGGGGACCATCCTGACCTCTGTGATCCTCAATGCAGAACCCTGGCATTTAGTGCCAACCCCACTGGGGTTGGGGAGCTTTAGGAATCCTCCTTGCCCAGTGTAAGAGCAGAGCACTCACCCAGCCTCAGCCTGTCCCGGGGGAACTCCCACTTGCTGCTGTCGTAGGGCAGGCGCTCGCACTGCTCGTCCAGGGGCATCTCCTCGGGATCCATGATAATGGACAGGTATCCTGTTTTAATGTCTGTGGCATCGGGCTAAAAACAGGGCGTGGAGAAGTTATTCCCAGTGGGAGAGAGCTGGGGAGTGCCCATATAAATTTGGGGTGTGCCTGCCACTCGTGGCTGGTGGGAAGAGTGGCTGATTGATGCTGGGAAACACTCTGGGGACAAAAAACCTCTCACTACCTTCCATCCAGGTCAGGGATAGGAAATCAGTGTTTTCCCAGGGGAACTCCAGGAGTTGCACTTGTGGAGTGTTTTGTTTTGCAGTCTGGATTCCCCATAGTTATCCACTTCGTGGCTATTGCTTATTGCAATTTAAAATTGGGGGAAAGCTGGGGGAATCTGCCACTTCTGGTATTGCAAAGTGAGCATTGGGGGGGCTCCTCTGAGCAGAACTGCACGGGGGTAAAATGCAATGGGGAGCTCAGCCTTGTCCACAGCTCTGTTACAGTGAGTTGAGGAGGAAAATGTGGATTTAGTCACTGTATTTGCAACAGGAGGGGAAACTTGACTCAAATTTGGGAGATCAGCACTGGGACTGTGGCCTGGGGAGCCTCAGAGCTGAGAGCTGGGTTTGCCTGGTTGTTTGCTGCTTGGTTTAGGAAAAAGAGACCTAAATTCCTTGAACTTTACTTCGAGTTTACTTCCTTGAGTCACAAAAGGGAGGTGAAAGAAGAGCAAGACTTGCAGGCAAAATAAGCTGTGTAGTCTGAGCTCATTTCTAGGCTCTTTCTTAAAACAGGGCCTCTAATATCTGTGTTTCGGGGTCAAGTGCTGAAATCAAGCCCTCAGTTTAGAACATTTAGGACTTTTTTTTAAAATTTCTTAATCTCACAGGCCAGTTCGACCCATGAAGAGGTTGCTGCCTGATTTGATGGTACCACAGAAGTGGATGGAAAGTGCAAAGGATCTCTGGAGAGGTCAATGGACCATCAGCAGAAACCTCGGGCTGAATTTCACAGGGACATTTTGCCCAGCTTTTCTCCTGCCTGTCCCAAACCTTTGGCCCTAAACTCTGATGCCACACACGAACTGAGCCCGATCCCAGGCTGTGGAAAGCAGGAGCTCTTACTTTTCTCAGCTTCCTGATGAAGAGGGTGAGGAGGAGCCAGAAGAGCGTCGCCGCCAGCCCCGTGCACACCAAAATGATCACTTCGATGTTGGATTTCTCCTCAGAGCCTGCAGGTTGAGGGCACAACCCCAGTGTAAATGCAGCCAGAGTGCCCAAAAAACAGCCTTCCCCAGCCCACAGAACATCTGCCCTCCCTCAGCCTGGCCCTCACCTTGGATTTTAATGAAGGCTGAGGTGCTGTCCTGGCCCAGCTCGTTGGACGCCCGGCACTCGTAGAGCCCTTCGTCGTCCTTCTTCACCCTCTCAATGACCAGGGTGTTGTTTTCCATGGAAATTCCTGTCGTGGGGATAATATTGGTACAATAACCTGCCTGCCTGCAGGTTAGGAGACAGGGGAGTGAAAGGCAGCTCCCACCCCTGCTGGTGTTTTGGGGGCATTTTAACCCCCTGCTCCTCGTTCTGGTCTGGCAACAACTTTTTGCTGACATTTTTTCCTCCTCAACCCGTGTATAAATTACGTGGGGGTCATTTAACCAACAGCAAAGAGGGCTGGTAATTTAGAGTGGACAGAGCCTGAGAAAACCCCTCTGGGAGTTGGTGCAGGAATGGGAGGACAGGTTGTCTGATAGCAAGAAGATACACTGGTAAAAACAGGGGACTCAGCAGAATTCCTGGAGAAAGCCAGCAGCTTGGAGGCTGCGGGAAATGATGGATTTCTAACATATGGAACACGGAAATCAGGTTGTGCACATCCCTGGAAAAATCCCTGCGTGGAGCCATTGTGGATTCAGTGGGGTGGGAAGAGACAGGCTGACCTCTGAGAGCCTATTCCACATTTAATTTTCCAAGTCTAGCTTTTCCTGATTTGTGGCACCGCACTGAGAGCTCCTCTGTTCCACTAAGGATGTGATCGGGGCGTAAATTGGGCAATGGGTCAGGCTTGGGATCCAAAAGGGAAGGACATTTTGAATTTGTGGGTGTCCTGCTGTGAATCCTGTTGTTGTTAACAAGAGCCCTGCACAGAACTTGCCATGCACCGTGCTGAAATATTTACCCTGAGGTGTTTTTTTCCAAATCTTTTATTTATGTTGCCATTGGTTGGATGAGTTACAAGCTTGTCCCTCTAGAATTATTTATAAAATTTCAGGAGCTATAAAGAGTTTCTCTCCGAACATTCTCATCTGAATTATGGATGATCCTAGATTTCCTACCTAGTCCAAGATGCAAAATTAAAGTCACAGGACCAGCTACTGGCATGGGATTCTCCATGATTTATGGGAGGTCTCATGACACGCTCTGCTCTGCACTGGGGCTGCCTCACCTTGAGTTCTGGGGGCAGTTTTGGGCACAACAATATAAAAAAAACATTAAGGGGTGTCCAAAGGAGGCCATGAGGGTGGGGAAGGGTCTGGAGGGGCCATGCGAGGAGCAGCTGAGGGAACTTGGGGTGTTCAGCTGGACAAGAGGAGACTGAGGGCAGACCTCATTGGGGTCTTCAACATCCCTGCCCCCTACAAGGGGCAGAGGAGGGGCAGGCTCTGATCTCTGCTCTGTGGGCACCAGGGACAGCACCCAGGGAAGGGCTGGAGTTGGGTCAGGGCAGGGTTAGGGTGGATCTCAGGAGAAGGTTCTTCCCCCAGAGGGTGGTGGGCACTGCCCAGGCTCCCCAGGGCAGTGGGCACAGCCCCAAGGCTGCCAGAGCCTCCAAGACCAAGCTGGAGCTTCCTTTGACCTCCAAGACTAAACTGGAGCATCCTTTGACCTCCAAGACTAAACTGGAGCTTCCTTTGACCTCCAAGACCAAGCTGGACCTTCCTTTGACCTCCAAGACTAAACTGGAGCATCCTTTGGCCTCCAAGACTAAACTGGAGCTTCCTTTGACCTCCAAGGCCAAGCTGGAGCATCCTTTGACCTCCAAGACCAAGCTGGAGCTTCCTTTGACCTCCAAGGCCAAGCTGGAGGCTGCAGCAGTGCTCTGACACCCTTGGATGTGTGTGTGTCCCGAGGCTGTGGGCACTGTCCTCACTCCCCCACGTGCTGTGGTGACCCTGCTGCCCATTATGCCCCACCCCACCCCGTTCCACGCTGGGGAGCAGGGCCCTCACCTGATGCTGCTGAGATGGGGTAGCCGTTCTTCCTCCAGGTCACCCGTGGCTCTGGTGTGCCACTGACCCTGCACTCCAGCAGGATCTTCCCACTGATGTTGACCTCCAGGTCCGTGAGGTTCTGGATCACAAACGGTGCCGCCTTTGCTGTGGACACAAAGGGAAGAGCCACAGTGAGCTCTGGACAGGCACATCCCTCAGCTTTGCCATGCCCTTCCCATGCATGGCCTCTCTGGGATGGACAGGGCAAAGATTTGGCCAAAATCCCCCAAAAGATTGTGGGACGAGTGAGTTTATTTGGTTTCTTTTCAAACTGGCTCAAACCTCCTTGGGTTTCTCATCCTCTGAGGAAAGCAAAGGGCTGGCAGTGAGGGATGCACACGCAGAGTGAACCCAAAATAACAGAGGAGGAGGCAAAGAGGAATCAGTTCTAAAGGTTTCATACCCTCCATCACGAGTGCAGTTACCTTCTTACTACAAACACATTCATCCCCACTCTATGTTCATTTCTAAAAGGTACAGGACAGCAATGAATAAAATCACAAGCATAGCATAAAAAACCCCCCAAAGCTGCACTAGGGACAGTTCCTGATGGGTGTTGGAATACTGAGAAGACCTTGTTTGAACAGGGGAGGGAGGGCTGGTTTGGAGGGGCATTTCCATGTGTGTTCTCCCCAGGCATTGCCTCTGACATGTGCCAGACAAAGAGCAGATCCATGCTCAGAGCAATGTGAGCACGGTCCCAGTTCTGCATGGAAGCATTCCCAGTTCAGCTGTGTTTTTCCCATAGCCATCCTGTGTGGGTGTCTGTGTAGGTGGAAATCTGCCTGACTGAATAAAAAGCCGTGCCAGGGGAGAGGAAAGGGAAGTGCCTGAATGAGAGTGCAGAGCCAGCCCAGAGCCTGGGGCAGGTGACGTGGGGACCAGCCAAGGCACCAGCCCTGAGATCCCTTCCCTTCCTCCCCACCTCGGGGACAGCTTTGGAGATAAATCACCTCCCCCTGCAGCACCAGAGCTGTGGTGTGGGTGAGCATCTCCCTGCCTGCCCAGGGAATGTCCTCCTTTGCTCCAGCACGGATGGAGCCAGCCCTGTTTTCCCTTGGGGACAAGTGCTCCTGGCAGAGCTGTCCCTCCAGTGTCCCCTGAGCCAGTAGTACCCATGGAGAGGCCAGTTTGAAGACCCCTGGCTAGGACTGGGATTCAGCCCCCTGGCTGGCTGCTGGTTGTTTCAGGTCTACTCTGTTTCTGTGCTTTGGGCTTTTCTTCACCACGGGCAGAGTTAATAAATCCCCCCATTCCAGCAGCCCTTTATCTTCTGAGGAGGCCTAGAGATGATCACCCACTTTCTTCACTGTGGAGCAGAAGAAACTTCACTCATTTTCAGTGACTCTCTGCTGGAAGAAGTGTCCTGCCCTTTATATTCCCATGGCCAGGCTGCAGGACCTGCAGTGGGACTGTTTTATTGAGAATAAAAGAGCTGGGAGCTTGAGTATAAATAATAAAACATTGGCTTTACTATGAAATACATTCTATTTACCCAGCATAAATGGTACATGTCACTCAATTATACACCTGACCAGTGACATTTGGGGTTACATTTGCTGGGTCCAAACCTGTTCAGGTATCTCTGCCACCCTGGCAGCTGCTGGAGTCTTCTACCAAAGTCACGTGGCTCTGGGGTGACAGCCCCAAACTACAGAGTTGTGCTCTCAGGAACATGGGGGGCGATGCCTTTTGCCCCCAGGGAGCTCTGAGTGTCCCCAGTGGACTCTGAGTGCCCCCAGTGAACTCTGATTCCCCCCAGCATGGAGTCAGGAGGACAAAGTGCTGCTGAAATCACCTTTGTGTCTGTGGCAAATACTTTTTGTGGCTGGATGGGCAATGTGCGTGGCAGGCTGTCAATGCACATGGAGTAAGGGGGAAAATTCACCCTGCCCAGGGCACGGAGCCTTCATCAGGGCTCTGATGGCACGGCTGTGCCCACTGGCACCCTGCTGGCACCCACCTCTGACCAGCAGCTCCGTGTGCTGCTCCAGCGTGTCCGTGCTGTTGTGCTGGTTCTGCGCCTGGCACCTGTAGAGGCCACTCTGCTCCTTGGTGACGTTGGGGATGAGCAGGGTCAGGGAGATGGAGTATTTGCCAGTCTTCCTGAGCAGGGAGTGGCTGGGAGGTGCCCCCGAGGAGGGCTGGTGCCAGGCCAGGTGGGTGTAGATGTACCTGGAGGCTCGGCAGGTGAGGCGGACGTCGCTGCCCACGATGGCTGTCACCTGGGGGGCTGTTTGCAGCCCAGAGGGCACATCTGGCAGGGACACAAAACGGGGTTAAGTCACAGCTGAAGAGATCTTTGGCTGCCTGGTTGCTTCTTGGGGGTCAGATTGCCAAGGCCATGATGGAAGGAGCCAGGTTTAATGGGAATTAGAGAAGGGACGGTCCCTCTCACAGCCCCGTGCTGACCTGTGGTAGCCCAGCCCTCAGTACTCTAATCATTCCATTTGGAAATAATGAAATGAAAGCTTATAAATAGGAGTAGTTAATAGACTGAGAGAGTTTAATCAAGAGAGCTCTATCCAGGTAGACAAACGTGTTCGTGAGCTCTTCCCTCTCTACCAGCAATCAGTGCTTGAAAATATAATTACATAGGAATAATAATAAAGGAACGCTCCCATCTCTCAGCAGTAACACTTTCCTCACCACTCAAGAGTCTCCTCGACACTCTCTGGTATCAACTATGCCAATATTTGTTTTCAGCACCTGTGCCTCGGTGGATATTCACTTGAGCCCTGGTGGATTGGCTGATCTAACGCTCTGCAAGTCATCCAGGCCCTTTTATTTAGCAGGGAAATACCCAATCAAGCCACAGAAGAGTGAGGGACAACCACAGGGACCTGGAATTCTTCTCCTCTCTTTTAGGTCAGGGTTTTTAAGCTGCTGAGAGTTCTGAGGAACCCCTTGGAAATGTGACAGGTGTGGGGCAGGGATGGGACACTCTGGGAGGACTCCGGGTCACCTTCTGGGCCAGAAAAGGGTTTGCAGCAAAGCTGAGAGGTCATTGCTGCAGCACCAGCCTGGTTGGGAAGGTGCTTTGGGATGGCACTTGGAGAAGGACAGCAGGGACAGGGGAGCAAGTGCCACCTGACAAATTGCACCTGGGAGCTGGAATTTGGCCAGAGACTCGCCCTGCAAAATCCTGCAAAAAGTTCTGCTGAAGCACAGGCTGAGCATAACTAGTGAGGTTGCTGAAATAACCAATGTGCCTCAGAATAAACCATGTATTATACAAAATCCAGAGCCCTGAAGGAGCTTTCAGATATGATTAAAAGTCCCTCTTCTTCACAAGTCATCTGGAATAGAACCCATGAGCTTTGCTTCATGGTTTTTAAAGACTGGCACCAAAAACATTCTACAAAAAGAGAAGCAACCCCTCAGGCACAGCTGTGGAAATTGTTATTTTTCTTTTCTTTCCCTGTCAGAAAGCTGCAGTTTACCCTGTGCAGGGTGTTGGTATGCTCAGTTGCTCCCTCTGGTTTGAGCTCCAGCTGCCTTGTGGAAGGACACATCCATTCCTTCCTTCTGCTCTCCTGGCCCTCCAGAGTGCCAAGGTGATGCTTCTGAGCTTGGGGGGAAAGCCTGAGGCCAGCAGGACCTCTCTGACCAGGATCCAGTGAGAACAGGGGTGGGGCATGAGCAGCATCTCTCCCTGGGCATGGATTTTTGTCCTGCTCTCAGCTGCGGAAAGGGAATTTCTTCTCAGGAGCTGTCCCAGTGTCCCATTTTGGAGGTGGAATGAGAATGGGGTTGATAACACACGGATGGGTTTGGCTTTTTGCTAAGTCACGTTTCTCCCAAGTCAAGGACTTTTTTCTCCTTGTCTCGTGCTCTGCCAGTGAGGGGGATCCCAAAGGAAACTGGGAGGGAGCAGAGCTGGCACAGATGACCCAAACTGGCCAAAGGGCTATTCCACACCACAGCACATCATGCCCAGTGTATAAACTGGGGGGAGTTTTTACCTGGAAGGGGCTGATTTGGGGTTGGGAAGGGGGGTCTGGCATCGCTCAGTGGGTGGTGAGCAATTGCATTCTGCATCACTTGTTCTTTCAATTTTTATTATCATTATTTTTACTTTGGTTTCAATTAGTAAATTGTTTGTATCTCAACATACAAGTTTTACTTTGCTTCTCCTGCCCATTCCACTGGGGACTGAGTGGGTCTTGATTTCCAACTGGGCTTAAAACCATGACACTCCTGGATCTCCAAACCAGTTTAGGGGAGAAGTGCCCTCCTTACCTACTTTTCTCTTCTAAACAGTTACTGTTTGCTCCAGGGAGAGTTAGAGAACCAAGGCAGGTGGATCTTTGGTGACACTCAGCTCTTTCCAAGCTCAGGGTGGGGACACCGCTGAGACCCCTTCCCCTGAACCCTCCTGTGATCCTAAAGCTGCCCCTCAGTGAAAGCCCCAAGAGATCCCAAGAAAGCTGTGGGAGAAAGGGAAACATCCCTTGGGATGAGACACTGCCCTTCTGGGGCAAATTCCCAAGGATTTGGGTGTGTTCCTTTCCAAGCCCTGAGCTGTGAGGGGTGCTCCACAGATGTGCCTTGCTCCTGGACCTAAAGGTTGGAAGTTTTTTCTACCAACTTAACATTCTGGGAGCAGAGGCCTGGCTTGTTTTTCTTTATCATTCCTTCTGCTGACATTTTTTATTTAGCATTTTGAATATTTTTAGCTGGAACCTGTGCTATTCTCTCCCATCTCGTTTGCCTTTCAAGCAGCTCTTTCAGCTCCAATAGAATATTCATTGATTTTCGTTGCAGGGGAAGGAAAAAGAGAGGGAGAAAAAAAAACCCGTCTTGCTGTGTTGTCTCTTTTCTCCTCCTACCTGGGTTATCTGGGGAGCAGCTGCAGCTCTGAGAGCACGTTTTGAGTCAGTTCATCTCTTAGACTGCTTTGCTTACATAATCTTGAACCTGAGCAGTGATGAACTCCCTCCCTCTGAGCAGATACAGGGCTTTACAGGACTCTGGCCAAAAGAATGCACCAGGGGGCCTTTTCTCTTTTATCAGCAGCCACCAAACATTGCTCTTTCATACTGGGTTACAGTGGGGCAGCCACCGAGCTCTGTGCGGGATTCCAGGGGCAAACCAGGGCAGGGAAAAAGGCAGCCCAAACCAAAGGCAAGCCTGGCCCCATTTGTATTTACAAGGAATTAATTGTTTTTCATTTCCTGTGCTTTGCACAATAAGCTGGGTAATTCAAAACTCCTGCTCTTAGCCAGATTCCATCCCCTGTCAGGGCTGGGGGAGCCAGAAGGGCCAGGGGTGTAGGGAGAGTGAGGACCAGGGAGGGTGAGACCCCAGGGGAACCAGCTTGGTGCCCACCAGAGGTCCATGACCATGGGAAGGAGCAGGTGCCAGTGGCACAGAATGCTCCAGCAGCCCCCTCAGACATTGTCCTGCTGTCTGAGGGCAGATTTTTATCTCCTGTTGGAAATGTTGGATTTTCTTTCTGGTAGAAATCTTTAACTCCATTTTTTTCCCCAGAGTTGTTTTGGCAATCAGATAAGCCCCTGAAAAAAGGCTTTTGTTATTATTTGTTATTCTTGTCCTAATTCATTTATATTCTGAGAACACTTGGAGTTTTCAGATGGGTGGGATCCCGTTTTGCTGAATGATGCACAGTCATACAAAGGCTGGGATTTGATTTCCTGAGGACCTGCAGTAACACAGACCTGCCCTTTCCAAGGTGCAGAGCAGAGATTAGAAGGTCAATAACACTTGGCCATGGCAGAGAATCCCTCCAGGTCAGCTTTTCCCTGCACTGGGAAGGTTTCAGCCTGCCTGGAGCATCCTCTGGAGTGCAGGGCAATGCCATGAGGTGGTTCTGAGGATCTGATGGCTCACCCACCCACATTCCTCTGCCCATGGCAATGGGAGCCCTGGGGTCACAACCAGCAGGCAGGAGGCAGATCTTCCTTCCACATGGATTTACACAGCACAAAAACCCTGGACTACGAGATGGGACACGGTGGGTGACCCCACAAGCACTGCCACGGGAGCCTCTGGTGCCCTGGGCAGCTCTGGGAGGGGCAGTGCCAGTCAGGGAGAGCTCAGAGAGGCTCTGGGGCTGTCCCTGAGTGATGAGATTTCTCACCACGTCGGACCCCCTTATATGGTTTGGATTCAGAGTGACCTCCAGACCCTGCTGACCCTGCGTGAAATGAGCTCTGCTGGCAGAGAAATGTTTCAAAAATAGACCCCAGGGCTATTTCTGGTGTCCGTGGGAGTTTTTGTGGGGGCTCTGCAGTGAAAGGACGAAAGGCATGCTGACATTATTCCAGTGGGATAAACACATTCTTCTGGAATGAGCCTGGGGGTGATGAAAGCACCAGGCTGCAGTGAAGGCACATCCCCAGAGGGAAGGCTGGGCAACACCTGAGGACATTTCCCTGGAACACTCTGCCGTGTCCTGGGAAAACATTTCAACCCTGACCCAGTGGAACAGGGAGGTGTCATCCTCAGACTTCTTCCCAGGGAGAGATGGGCCGAGCTCAGCTGAGCCAAGAGCAGCTCAGGATGCACCAGCTTGTTTGTTGGGAGGAGATGAGGGGAGACCAGGTCTTTAAACCCAACAGATTCATTGCAGAGAAGTGGGAGGTGCTACAAACCTTTGCAAAGGTTGTCCCAAAGGCCCACAGGAGGTGCTCCTTGTGTGCCCTCAGGCTCTAACCCAGCCTCAAGCCCAGCTTTAGGCTCGGTGTGCCCAAAATGAACCAGCCCAGCACTCCGAAAGGCACCTGCCCAGAGCCTCGTGCTTTTGGATTTCCTCTGCCTGGAGCCTCACCAGGAGGTTCCTCCAGCACTGAGACTGGGGGCAGCTGGGGAGAGGAACGTGGAGCCTCCTCCCAGTGCCCCCAGGAGCAGCCCCAGCCCCTGCCCACCCCGAGGCAGAGCTGCAGCAGCTCCCAGAGCAGCCTGGCCACTGCTGGCACAGCACACACAGCTCAGCAGGTCACTCTGCTGCTGCTGCACGGTGCCAACACGACCTCCTCTAGCACCAGGATGGCCACATTTGGAGAGTTTGGGTTCCTTTCCAATCCAGAAACACCACTGTTTTTAAACCCAGCACTTCCCCCAGCCAGCCATGCTTGCTGAGCCTTTGCCTCTTGCCCAGAATGGCACAGACTCTCAGCCTCCCCTGCCAAGCCAAGCCAATCTGTCCTGCCCAGCCCCACTCCCCTCCTGCTCTGCCCTGGTGGAAACATTCCCACCATAAACACTGGCAGTAATTTTGTCCAGTGATTCATTTCCTTCGGAATTAAAACTGCCTGATGAAAACATGCGTGTCTCAAAGCGCCGCTACCTTGATCTTAAAATAAAAAAATCTGACCTATTAGTTCGCTGTGGGTGGCAGAAAAACCCCCACAGAACTTTATTATTGAGATAAAACATAGTTGTGAAAGGTGCAGGGGATGAGCCAGCCCTTTGGGTCTGACCTTGTGCTCGTTGCTTAATTAGTGCTGCTGCTTTGGTTTGGTCCCCAAGGTTGGGAACACCCCACCCAAAACTCAACAGCAGGAACTGAGGGCAGAAACCAGCCCATGGGAAGACTCAGCACTTGGAGGTGAGGACGTGTAAACTTAATAGCTGATCTTCAGCCTGCCTTGGACATCTCGAGGACCTCTTGTATCTGAGCTGTGTCTCCCAAAAACGCACCATAAAGGGATATTTCCTAAGGAAACACGAGTCAGAGCTTTGGAAAATACGTTTTGGAGGTTGAAACCTTCTCCTGTCTGAACTGGAGTAGCACAAGGAAGCTCCAATGAAGTTTTAAGACAGGTGGAATCTTTGCCCTGTGTGGCACCCTCTTCATCCTTGGATGGCATTTTCCCTCTTGGCTCTCCTGTGTAACAGGTGTTGATGTTTAGGGAGCCCTTTTTTGGTTGGAATGTCCTGCCTTGATTTAGAGCAAACAACACAGGAGGGCAGAGAGGCAGAGCTCCTGCCACCAGCGAGCTTTGCCCTCCCAACTTGCTTCGTGGGGAAGGAACCACGGAGTGAGAATCAGCCAGTTCCTTTCCAGCACACTTGTGCACTCTTTGGTCCCAGAATCGTTATTTTGATGCAAATTCTACCAGCCAACATCCCTCACCCAGAAAGTGAGCACAGAACTCTTTCAGTTTGTTCTGGGTAAGCCCTTGAACAAGGCTGTCCCTGCACTCTCCTCTCCTTTCAAACCCCCATCTCTCCCCAGACCCATTATGTGTGCCTTTATCTCACTCCTCGAGAATTCCTGTGTTGAGAAGTTAAGCAGATAATTGTTTGGATTGGTGTTCTTTGGAGGAGCAGTGTCCACCTCCTCCCTCCACGCAGGGATCCAGTGGCACAGCCCCTCTCGGTGAGCCCAGCCCTGCCTTGGGGTGCCCACTGGCCTTGCCCACCTTTGCCATCTCTGCTGACTTAGCTGGAGACCAACCAAGCCTTTGGGAGCTCCAGGGGCTCAGCTTTGCCCGAGGTTTCCCAAGGACAGTGCTCCAATGTCACGAGTGCTGCTCTCAGGCTCTCAGGGCAACAGGGGCACTGGGGCCAGTGCTGGACACATCCAGCTGGGCTCTGAAGAGCCTGGGAGTGCTCCAAAAATGCCACAGGAGTTGTAAGGAGAGCTCCCCAGCCACGGGGAACCTTCAGGTGGGGTTACCTGTCACGTAGAACTCGACGCTGCGCTCCTCCTCGCCCACCTTGTTGGCAGCCACGCAGTAGAAGATGCCCGAGGCACTGCTGTTCTCCGTGGTGAGGGTGCTCACAACCTGCCAGGCAAAGACAAGGCAGCTGAAGGAGGCTCTGAGGGTGGGCAGGGCTTGGCAGACAGGCTGGAGAGGGCTTGTGGTGCAGGAACAACTGCTAGCAAAGTTGTCTCTGCTGATGGGTGAAGGTGGGGAGGGTTTGTGGTGGAGGAACAACTGCTAGCAAAGTTGTCTCTACTGATGGGTGAAGGCCATGGGCAGACAAGTGCTACTAAGAGGTTTTTGGTCTCTCCTCATCTCACATCACCTCAGCCCAGCTAATTCTCTTCCCTCCTCATTCCTAAACCGTCCTCTTCTTTTTCTTGCCCATAAAACACAGGGTTCTCCTTTGAGACAGCGCCAAGGTCTTTGCGTGGCAACATCAGCGAAAAGCTGAGGTGAAGGACCTGGAAGGCTCATCCAAATGCAGTCCCACATCCCTCTATTCCCTTTTCCACCTCTCAGTTAGGGGTTATGTGGGAACCCCTGGATTCCATGACCCCCCCTCAGAGCTGTGCAGGAAGGAAGGAGGCCCTGGAGAAGCTCCTGGTGACCCTTGGCAGATGCAGAAAGGGAGGCTCACGAAGGAGAAGGAAGGAATGCTCGTCCTGAGCTTCTCCACACAGAGAAAGGAGGAGTTTCTGCAGCTCACGGGGCTGAACTCAAACACACCCCTAAGAATTTGTGTTCCTTGAGCACCCCAAGTCTCTGGTTCTGGGTAGGGTCCCCTTAATGAGGAGTAGCCCTGTGGCACTGCCATGTCCCTGTCCCTGCCCCTGTCCCTGTCCATGTCCT
>VZUH01001677.1:0-28727 GCA_013401175.1 Xiphorhynchus elegans | reverse complement strand
TGTCCCTTTCCATGTCCCTGTCCCTGTCCCTTTCCATGTCCCTGTCCCTGTCCCTTTCCATGTCCCTGTCCCTGCCCCTGCCCCTGTCCCTGCCCTTGTCCATGTCCCTGCCCCTGTCCCTGCCCCTGTCCCTGTTCCTCTCCCTGTCCCTGTCCCTGTCCCTGTCCCTGTCCCTGTCCCTGTCCCTGTCCCTGTCCCTGCCCCTGTCCCTGTCCCTGCAGCATCACAGGCTCACACAGGACCATCCACAGGTCGTGGCTTTAATTACAGCTCGTGTTCCTTCGGGCTGGCAGCAGAAAGCAGGGGCTGAGCCACCAGGACAGAGATGTTCTTGCCAGATTTCTCTGCCTCCCCTGCAGCCATTCACCTGAGGAACTCTGAGCCCTCACATTTGGGACAAATATCACTTTCTTTGCCATGCCTTTGAGAATCAAAACTCATAACACCCTCTGGCTCTTTGTCCTTATCTCCAGAGACTACTTTGAAGTGCACAAAAGCATCTCTGGACTTTCTTTTTAATATCCTAAACTAAACTCACACGAGACATTCCTTTGCCCCTCATAAAGCTGCACCATGTCCCTGCCTGTAGCTGTGTGGGTAGCATTTTCAGAGTTATTTCAGATTTGCTGAGCTCTGGCACTTTAAATCCTGTTGGGAAATGAGTTCCAAAGGGTTTGATCCCCTGTGCATTTGACTTTCTAATGGGGAACATTTTCAGCAGAACAAGGGGTAAGTGGAAAAATCTCTACTTTTCATGGGCACAGAAATCAACCAGGAGGACAACCCCAAATTTAGGGGTGAAAACAGGAGCCCAGCAAAGCCAGCTCCCTCTGGTGTCCAGCAAAGAAAGAGCTGTGCGGTTCTGGGTGATTTATGATGTGCAAATAGCTGTGATTTGGATACAGAATCACCCAGAGAAGCGTCTGCTCCTCCTCCTGTTGCTGTTCCTGCAGCCCTGGGCCTGATGCCACGGGCTCTTAACAAGCACATGGTCAGAGCTCCAGCCTGACTTTGAGCAGCAGGCACTGCCTTTGCAATTACTGCTGAATCAGGACCAAAATCTTTCTTCTCATGATTGCTGGAGCTGAGAATTTTAGGCCTGGGAATAGGAAAAGCCAATATAAATGTACATGCCGAGGATGGAAGGGGATAAATTTGGACAGCTCTTTAAGAGTAATTAGTCTTTCTAAGTGACAGCTCTAGATGGGAAGTGGAGGATAATAGTGTAGAGCCAGTCACAATCATAAAATATCCATTCTGGAATGTGTCCAGAGTGTTAGGGGTGACACTGTGGCTCCTCTAAGCACTGATGCAATGCCTCTTGGTGGCCCAGAGGTAAATGCTCATGAACACACACACAGATGCTGATGTCTCCAGCTCCATAACTCAGGAAAAGTCTGGCAGGGGAGTGGGAAAAACATAAGAGCTATCCTGAGACCTCAGCAGAGCTAATCTCACTTGTGTCTAGATAGGAAGGTGAAAAAGATGGTGGGAAACAACCTGGGGACAAATTCTTGGGGGAAAAAAAAGGCTGAGAAAAAACAAGCAAGTAATTTTCATGTTTGTTTGCTCAAGTCACTGTTAAGCACTTGGATAATGGTTTGGTGCACACCTGATGTACAGAGAGAAGGCACTTACTGACTGGTCTTATAAACAGCACCTCCAAAATGACACTTTCAAAGCAGCAGCATCCAACAAGTGATTTCAGAGCTGGAAATTCGGGATTTTGAGTGATTTTCTTGTAATAAGATGAATTCCTTGGGACCATCCTGTATTTACTCTCACTGTGCAAATCCCTGAGCCCGGGAATCCAATTGAAATGAAGTTCAGTTGCCAAACTAACCTAATGCTGCTTTGGTCCTCAGCAGAGTGGGCCTTTGGGACACTGACACCAAAAGGCACCCAGAGCCTCCTTTCCTCTGCAAGACCACACAAAAGCAACCTGAAAGAAGCACTTCAAAGCCAGCAGTGGTCTCTGCTCTTTGAAGTGCCTGTAGACGAAGGAGATCCCACTGAAGTCAATCAAGGAGATCCCAAAGGAATCTCTTAACCCAAATGTGAAACCCCACAGTGCTCACAGTTTTGGCAGTTGAGATTTGAAATCCGGTCACAGTGGCAAGTTGGGCCAAAGATTTTGTGCTTCTGAATGGCATTCCTGATGGAAAAGCAGTTTGAACTTGAGCAACCAAACGTTGGGATCTTTTCCCGTTATCACCAGTGGGAACTGTTGGCAGACTCGTCTCTGCAGTGGCACAGCCCCAGCATTTGGGGATCTTTAGTGTGGAGTGGAAAAAATTCTGGGGGGATAATCCTCTCTGTGTGCTCAGTCCATGCACCTGGTGAAGTATTTTCCATTCCTGGAATCAGAGCCAGGATAGAAAAGTTTGAGACATGGAGCAGGTCCAGAGGAGGCCACGGAGATGCTCCAGGGCTGGAGCCCCTCTGCTCTGGAGCCAGGCTGGGAGAGCTGGGGGGGTCACCTGGAGAAGAGAAGGCTCCAGGGAGACCTGAGAGCCCCTTCCAGTGCCTAAAGGGGCTCCAGGAGAGCTGGAGAGGGACTTGGGACAAGGGTTGGAGGGACAGGACACAGGGAATGGCTTCCCAGTGCCAGAGGGCAGAGTTAGATGGGATTTTGGGATGGAATTCCTGGCTGGGAGGGTGGGCAGGCCCTGGCACAGGGTGCCCAGAGAAGCTGTGGCTGCCCCTGGATCCCTGGAAGTGTCCAAGGCCAGGTTGGACGGGGCTTGGAGCACCCTGGGCTGGTGGAAGGTGTCCCTGCCCATGGCAGAGGTGGCACTGGATGGGCTTTAAGGTCCTTCCAACCCAAACCCTTCTGTGACTCAAAGCAGGGCTCTCACCAGAGCTGCTTCTCTTGCCTTCTGCTCAGAGCTCTCACCCCCTCTCTGCTGAGCCTGAGCAATGATGCTGCTGGGAAAGCTGCAAGTGCCCTGAAAGGATGTTTCTCTGCAGTGAAAATACTATTAATGAACTATTTACAGCCTGGAAATTTGCATTTTCTAGTTCACCTTCCACTCGCTGTGCTGGTGGAGAGAGCTCAGAGTCAGTGACACACCCAAACCCTGCCAAGGTGCTGCAGCCCCGAGTGGAGCACAGACCATGTGGCTGCTCCTGTGCAGACTGATGGGAATTCATAACAAATTATTGGCATGGCGTGTCTAGACATCTTCCCAGTGGGAGCTGGATGAGCTCCTGGCAGTTCACAGCACACCAAACACCACACATCCCTCAGACAGGCTTGGATTTGCAAGGGAAGGGCTCCATTTCCTATTCCTTAACCTAAAGGCCACCCAATACTGCGAGCCCAGAGGGGATTATTAGCTAATAAATAATTGCTGTGAAAGAATAGACTAGGTTTAAAACTCACTAGGAAAAGAAATAAAAAGCCTGATCTCCGAAGAACAGCCATGACAAGTAAATAGACGTTGCTGCCGGGAAAGCCCTGATGGAACAGTTCAATAAAGTCCAAATGCCCTGCACTGCAACGTTCCCGAGCTGATAAAAACAAGTGATTTTGGAAGCAGCCAAATAACATTCCACTGCCATGTACCATGAGTGTTTTTAGACATCCTGTAGCAAGGACGGAGCAACAAGACCTTTCCTTACGCTGGAGTCGGCGTGAATTCATAAATCTTGTTCTGCCTCACTTTCCCTTTCCTTTGTCCAATCCCTCCCTCCAAGAACTCGAGTTAACAAGTCTTTCCCTTTCACTTCGTTAGCTCGGCGTGGGCGAGGATGAGGAGGGGAAAACGTGGGGGGAAAACTTCTCAGCTGTCTGACTCTGGCAGAGCCGGGCTGGAGGTGGCCAGGGGGAAATGGAATCACAGGAACTTCAGCAGAGACCCCCCAAAGCAAACACTCAGCTCACTCCTCATCCATCTGCCTGAATGGCACAGAAGAACACTTGTTTCCACGGCCTGACAATTCTGATCCGTGGCCTCGGGGCATTCGTTCCAAACATGCTAAAGGATGGGCTGAAGATGAGGGATGGAGACGCCTGTGAGAACGTCCAGCTTTGCTGCCATGTCTGGCAGAAGGTGTTTCTCCCCCTGGGAAAGGAGAAGAAGCCTCTTCACAGAGCAGGAGAGCTGGTGGGAGCTCTGTGTGGTCAGGAAAGGGGCTGGGCTGGGAAGTGGGGAAAGCTGGAGGTTTGAGGTGCCTCTGGAGGAACTGGTGTGGATGGAGGGACCACCCTCTGGTCCTGGGCTGCGTGGGCAGGTCCTGGCTGGTCCTGAGCAGTGACCACCCCCTGCTTCTCCCTCCCAGCCCGTGGCTGCAGGGAGGAATTTAGGAGGGCAGGGAAGACACAGGGGCATTTCTCACGTCCCTGCTGCTCACCAGGCTCTTGCAAGACCTGCCAAGGAGAGTGTAGTGCAGCCCACGCTCTCCTGTGCTTGGGGAACATCTGGGCTGGTCTCCCAGAGAGAGGATTCTGTGCTCCAAAGCCCCTCCTGTGACTGTTCACCTTCCCTGATGCCAGGGCTGGTGGGACAGAGCTGGTGGAGCTGGCAGGGACACCCCCACAGGGTGACAGGATCCAACAGCCCCACGGAGCTGCTCACACTGACCAGACACACCCCACCGATCCCATGTGGGCTTTCTGTCCCTCCAGCACGGCTAAACCTGGCATTTTGGGGTCAGTTTTCTTGAGCTTTTGTGCATTTCCCCAGCAGAAACACCCCTGTGGCCAAGGGCACTCTCTCCTATCTACATGAAAGGGAGAAAAGAGATGAAAAGAACCCCCCAGTGAGGAGTGAATTATGGATGAGCCTGGCTGTTCCCTGCTGCTGGTCCTGCCCTCCCGAGCTCAGGCCAGTGTGTTATTTTGCTAACAGGAAAGAAAATCAAATAGCAACATAACTCCTTGTGACTGAAAGAGGAAATTCAGGCCGTTCCTGCAATCAGGGGTGTTTCACCTGGTGTGAAAAAGGAGCATTCAGAGGGGTTTGAAATCACAAAGTGAGGAGTTCCTACTGACTCAAAACCACCGGGAGAAAGGATCTCACCCAGTGCCACTGCCTCAACACTTATTTGACAGAACTTCAGTGAAGCACATCATAACCCTAACCACAACCACGTGCTTTTCCTCAGGAATGAGCCTCAGCCTTTAGGTGGCAGGAGGAAGTGAAATTCCCTCCTCTGTCTGTGGAATAATAATGGAATAATCATGATGATGACGACAGGACAGCTCAATTTTACACACCACTCCTGTCAGGAGTTGCCTAAAGATCTTCATGTGATCAAAGAGCACATCAAGGCCTGGAGAAATCTGTGCCTGCTGCCCTGCCAGCCTGCTTGGAGCAAGTTCCTGGATCTGGTAATTCCAGGGGAGCTGCTCCCATGTTTTTATCAGCTCCAGACAGTTAATGCATGTTCTCATGCTGGGAGGTGAGCTCTGGGGATGCTGAGGGATCCCAGAGACCAGGTGAATTCCACCTTCAGCACTCACCAAGAGGCTCCAATCCCACAGGAAAGTCACCGAGCTCAGCTAATCCCACCTCTGGAACACAGTCCAGGAAAGCCCCACTCAGTGACACCCCAACATCTCCATGACTTCATCTCCCCAGTCAAGGCAGAGGAATTAGTTGCTGGGACATGGTGGGAATGGATGGGGCTGCTTCCTGTGGCAATAATGACTGATAAAACACAAGGAAAAGCCTGAAGACTTTTTCATCAGTGTCTTTTTTTTTAAAAATTAAATTCTATTATCTGAAGAGTCCACTTAACAGATAACCTTGGACTTCAGAAAGGGGGAAGGAGAGGAATTGTCTGCTAATGGAAACAGGGAGACCAAGGGCTGAGACCTGAGATTCGTACATCTAGTTATATTAATTTGCATAAATCTTAATCAGGGTATTAAAATCATTAGGAAACACCTCAGACTTTGTATGGGTGCTCCCCTGTGTTCCTCACCTCCACACAGCATCACAATTCAGCAACCAGCAGAGAGCTTGGAGTCACAGCAATGGTGAAACCTCTCTTCTGTGGGGACTAACAGAGCTTAAGGACTGATCATCAGGCTTCAACTAAGCTCTGGGACACCAGATCATATATTTAGACAGACTGTATGCATATATATAGGTATGTGGAGAGAAACAGTAGCCAGGAGAGCCAAAAAGCTCTTGCCAGTCCATGCAGAAACCAGAAAGTCTTAGGAAAGGACACAATTTGGTAGGCACATGTTGCTGCCTTCCATTTTGACAAGTGATTAGTACTCTGCAGGGAGTTGCTTTCACCTAAGATCTGAAATTCTGGAAGAATACATTAAAACCAGAGCTTAAGGGGCACGATGCCATCTTAATAAATTCAACTTATAAATACCTTCCAGCAATGGAAAAAGTCGGGAGCGAAGGGCGAGCGCTGATTTTCTCCTTCCCAGCCCGAGCTCCATGTTTGCAGAGCTCTGCTTTGGATTATGTTCAGGACTGGAAAGGCTCCATGAGAAAAAGCAGATGGCTGAGGCACCGATCCTGCCAGATGCTGATTTAGTCTGGACCCAATCCAGGAGAGCACTTTAGCTTTGTGCTTAACTTTAGGCATGGGAGGAACTCCAGAGTTATCCTACGCTTAAAGGCGTACCAGGACACGAAGTGCAGCACCCAGCACCTGGCAGGATTGCACCCTCTGCACCATCCACCTCAAAACCCGGACCTGCAAACCCCCTCCTGGAGCCACAAACCTCTGTAAGTCCTAAACCAGCTGTCCAAGGCAGACCAGGGCAGAGGCAGCAGGCTGGGAATGCCCAGTGGAACAGCTCCAGCAGCTTCCCAAGGCTCAGCGTGGACCTGTGCCAGCACCACTCAGCACCCCCACAGGTGCCCAGGAGGCACCAAACAGGTGATTCATGGCTGGGAGCTCTGCAGTTCACACAGAGGGGATGATCCCAAGTGCTGGTGGAAGGGGGAGCAGGCAGGGAGGTGTAGGAGGAAGGTCTTCCCACCTTCCTTGAGTCATGGTTGGTAGCCCAGACAGGTGAAGAAACACCGAGACAGGCACAGAGTGCTCTCTGAGTGTCTGAATGAACTCAGAGTCCTCCCCAGTGTTCACTCCACGGGACCCCTCACACTGGGCCACTCTTCCACTCTCTCAGGACTGAGGGACACACAGAGGGTTTGACCCAAAACCCTTTGGAGAGTTTGAAGCAGGGTTATGTGACATCATTCCCAGAATCGTGGTGTTTGTGAGCAGTGGAGATGTGAAATGATCCCAGAGCTGGGGAATTCGAAGCATGCTAAGAACCCCCAGCAGCTTGGGAACGGGGACAGAGCTGCAGGACAGTGTCCCCTGGGAGCAGCCCCTGCATCCCTGGATCCCACGGCATCACCCTCAGGCTCCAGGGCACACATACCTTGGTTTTCTCGCCGTGCTTCATGGCAGTGCTCTCGATGCTTCTGATCTTGTTGCCCACGACCATGTTCTCCTGAACCAGCACTTTTGGCCCCTCGGGATTGCACCTGGAGGTGGAAAAGCAGAGACGGTGTTCAAGAACCCGACCCACCACGGGCAACCAGGGAGGTGTGTTGAAGAGACAGTGTCAGTTTTAGGTCTTAAAAACTCCTAAAAGCTGTTGCTGCAGGACTCTGTCACCTCTTTGTGAAAATATTGCATCCTTTGATTACATTTCAAAATTATTTACAAAGGCAAGCACTGAAAATAACCCCCCCCAAGACTTTCCAAAGGTTAAAAACGGAAAACACTGGACAACTAATTAAATCATGGGAGCTTAATCTGGCCAATACGAGTTATGTTTCCAAATTCAAAGTGCCAGTCACTCCAAACTGCGGGGAGGGGAATGTTGCTGGGTCTGTCTGCTCAGCTCTCCAGCAGGAAGTGTGGGCTGAGGGAGTAGGATGGAGAAATACCGGGATAAGGCTCCTTTAATGCTGACAATTCCCTATCTGGGCCAGTTATCAATCCTCATGGTGGAATATGGGCAAAGAGCACTGCGTGCAACACACCACGTGGGAAGGCACATCTGCACCATCCAAGGCTTTTCTGGCCTCCTTCTCCTGGAATAACCAACAGGGACACAGGTTTTCTCAGGCTTGGAAGTGCAAAGGCTTTGAGTCCACTGTAGGGTCACAGGAGGCAAAATGAATCTGGACTTCCACAGAGCTGCCCAAGGGCTGATGCAGCAGAGAAGGAACCCATAAATCAGCTGTGCCTTGGTCAGATCCACACAACACACACGAGCAACTGCCCGGGTCAGGGAGGGTTTGGAGCTCTCAAAAGAGCCTAATTAGATGCCTTGAGTGGCTTCCTGCAAGGCACAATCGTGCCCTGAGGATGAAGGGGACAAACCCAAAGGAAGTCAATCACATCCCAGCTCCGAGGAACAATGCTGGTGTTTGGGGATTCAAAGAGAACTGGGGAGGCAGAGGAGGGGGAAGAGAAGGAGAGGGAGAGGGGAAGTGAGACAACAGAAGGAAATGGGGTCTGTGTCATTTCCCACAGGAATCCTCCTCCAGCTTCTGCGGGAGAAAGATAAGGCTGCTCTAGGGGCCACGAGAGAGGTAGAGCCACTCTGCAATTGTATTTAAATTGATAAGATCAGAGAGGCAGAGGGCTGGAACAAGGGTTATATGAGGTCCTTTGCCACCAGGTC
Organism: Xiphorhynchus elegans; assembly: GCA_013401175.1. Lineage (NCBI taxonomy): Eukaryota > Metazoa > Chordata > Aves > Passeriformes > Dendrocolaptidae > Xiphorhynchus > Xiphorhynchus elegans. Next base: position 20,104 of record VZUH01001677.1, on the reverse strand, counting down.
ACTGGTTCCAGTCTGGCCAGTTCAGCACTCATGGCCAGTTCTCTCTCCTTAGACAGAAAGGCCTGGAAAAGATCTCTGGTCGTCCCTGTGGCTTTCCTAAGGGATGCAGAACCTGTTTCCATGGGGTGCTTCCATCCTGAATGCCCCCCAGGCAGCAGCCCCTGTTGCTGCTCTGCAGAGCCAACAGCCCAACCTAAGCCTGCAAACCTCAGCTCTTCCTTCCCATGGGGGCAGGATAAGTCCCTGGAGGAGGGACTGGGATGCTGCCCTGGAGGAGGGACACGAGGTCACTCTGGAGACCCAATCTGAGACTGGAGCACCCAACATCACTGACTGCTGCAGCAGAGAACCTGGGGAAGGAGTTTCCCAGGGATCTCCCCCTGTCCTGAGGCTTTCTCCCAGCAGCTGGAACAGCAAGGAATTGCTGGGAGCTTAAGGAACTATCCAGCAATTTTTGCTTTGGCTTTCTAGACCTGCCTTGTTTTTTTTTAATGGATGGAAAACCTGCCATTGCAGGAGTTGGTCAGAATTGTTCTACCTGGCTCCTGCATGTCCCCTGGGGCTACCAGGGGAAGCAATTGGGCCTCTCTCTGTAGCCCACCCTGCTCAGACAACTGCAGGAGCAAAGAAAATGTGTCCTGCTATGAGGGAAGTCTCCCTTCATTCCTCTGGGACAGCTCTGACCAGTGACTCGATGAGTCCACACCTCCAGGAGAGAAGGTGGAAGACCCAATTCCCTCCTGGGAATCAGGACACAGATGCTGCCACAGGACCCCCTGTGAGGACAGCCCTTAGGAGTGCCACCAATGCCATATGGGAACTAAAGCCAAGCCTTCAACATGGTTATCTGGCCATGGCTCTCACGGGGCAAAAAGAGCATCCCCTCTGCCCAAAAAGCACCTGCTGGTTTTCCTTTGTCAGCCAACAAGTGGAGGGCTTGGAAAGTCAGAGGGGATCTGCTGGTCAAGTGAAAGAAAATTCAATGATCTTTAGTCACTTTAAGCTTTTTTGACCCAATTCAGATAATGTACAATGTGCTTGTAAGGCAAGAAGAACACAGACAACCAGCCAGGACCTGGGCTGCTCACCCTGGAGATCTTCAGGTGGGAAGTCACTGCCTGGGACCTGAACTGACAGAAATGGGATGCAGTGGAAGGAAAAGCTGACTGGAAACTACCAAGCTATTCTGGCACACGCCCACCCTTTGGAATGTCACTTACAGGGTGCCTGTGAGGCTGCAGGGCTGCCACTTCCACTCGATCCTCGGGTCAGGATTCCCACCCGCCGTGCACTGGATCTTGTGTTTGCTCCTCAACTCCACCCGCACGATCTTGTCAAAGTCCGTCTCCTTTTCATAGATTTTGGGTCTCTCTAAAGGAAGGGAATGCAAAGAACATCATCAAAAAATGCAAATGAGCACATTTGCATCCATGCTCATGATCCCAGTCGTGTTTCCATAGAAGGTTTTGAAACTTTCTGCTGGGAGAAGCGCTGGGGGAATTGCTCATTCACAGAAACGCGGGTGTTGGTCATGGCATTTCGGAACTGCAGTGCCACCACATTCACCCTAATCCCTCTCAAATGTTGCTGAGGACCTGCTGTACTCCTGAAAAATTTATCCCATGAAACATCTGCTGGTCAGGAGTGCAGGATCAGTCCTCGTACCGTGGGCAAAGCAGCGCCGGAGTGCTGAGGTCACCTCCTGAGAGGAACCTTATCAAGCAGCTGCTGTTACCATTGTGCAGGTCCTCAGGGTTGGAGAAAAATGTGGTTTTGATCTGAAATCTCTGCTTTCCTCCCCTATTTATGTGTAATGAGCACTGGATAAAGGGGAGAAGGAAGCAAGGAAGAAGTGGTGTGGAGCAACCACTCGTGGGGCAATGCTGAGGAATTCTCACCAACAGTGAGCCCATCAAAAACGTCGTGGCATTATTCACATCTGGAGGGGTTGCAAAATCACACCCTTGCACTGAAATCTCTCAAGAGCAGACCTTTGTGTGACACTTTCAGGGCTGCCTGTTCCCAGCAGGAAAGAAAGCCTTTGTCCCTTCTCCTTCCAGCTCCCACGGGAACACACGGAAAGGAGAAATAGCACCAAAAAATCCCCCAAGTGAGCTGAACTTTTCCTAACCTCGGAGAGGGTGGGTTTGAGTTTGGGGTGAAAGCACAGGCTCTTCCCTTATGCAGACAGCTCTGCCCATCCCTCACCATATCTCTTTGTCTGCTTCTCATAACAGGAAATCAAACAGATTTATTGGTCGGGGTCCTCCTCGGAACACCCCTGTGCAGCCAAGTGTGGCTGCTTTGCACCGAGGCCTTTTGACAACTTGGGAAGTGAATGGAGATTAGATTTCTATTTCTTTGGGTTAACTTATTTTTTCTGCTGTCAAGGAGGCCCCAGATATGTAAATATGAGCTACTGCCCACCTCATCAATCTTGAGCCCTTCCCCTCTTTTTTAATAGCTTTTTGTCCTTTCCAGCCCTTTTACTCTTTCTCGAGGACTGACCAGGTTGATCCCATGTCTTGGTGGGATCCTCATTCTCCATTTCTCATGGTCAGACTCTGAAAGATCTTCTGACCTCATCAGTGCCTGAAAACACATCAGCATTTTCTTTCTCCACCACATGGAAGGGGTGCTGACCGTAACTTGTGCAGTAATAAAACCTCATCTGCTTTAAAGAACCTTCCTTAGGTGCTGATGAACATTCCCCCCAAATGGCAGCCCTTGTTTAGTGGGGCTCGTGTTCCCTCTTGCTTTCTCAATGCCCTTTGGTTGGGTCTTGTCTCCCCATCTGCCTGCACATGAGGAGCTGGGAGGCTCCAAACCTCCCACCCCTCGCTCCTTCATCCCTTCAGGGAGAGGGATTGTCCCCCTGTGAAGGAGAAGGTGGAGAAGGGAGCAGACAGGAGAGGGTTTCTCTGACTCTCCTCTCCCTCTGTGACACCAACACAGCATTTCCTGCACCACATCCCTCCACACAACCTTCTGCTGACCATGGGCTTGGCCATTCTTGAGCAATTCACAGGGCAACGTTGAAATTCCTTGTGACTGGCAACTCATTTCCCATCATAAAATTATTTCGGATCATAAAAATAAGTCTGTGAAGCTCCCTGGAGGGATAAGCACATTTTTCATTATCTCAGACATTTTTCTTCTCAAGTCTCAAATCCTGTGCTTGGCATGTCTGGGCTGATCTCAAAGTGATTTTCACTTGGAGAAAGGGACTCTGAGTTCAGTGTGAAAGGTTACTCAAGTGTTATGTGAAAGGTTACTCGAGTGTTACGTTTTTGGGCTGCAAGAACAAAGCTTTGCACGCCTGGGGAGGGACACAATGTGTTTGTGTGGGTTGGTGTGTGTGGAAGAGCACGAGGGGGACAAGGGCTGGTCACAGTCTCTTAAGACCAGGAGATTTTTCTCTGTTCTTGGTTGACTGTTATTTAAATTGTCCTTCTAAAAAAGAAATAGTGATTTTAACTTGATCCAATCCTAATAAGAACATACACGAGTGACAAATGAATTCTCCACAATTACTTCCCTGCATGGCACTGTTAAATATGACTTGAGACCTAAAATGGGTAAAAATGATTCACCAATTGAAATAATCATTATTTATGATGTTTAAGCAATTATTTTCTTAAAATTCAAGGGGTTGCCTAAAAATGTCCCCCCTCCAATCTGTTCTTTCACCTCCAGCACTTCCCCCTTGAAAAGCCTCTCCACCTTATCCTGCCCAGGAGTTTCCAGCCTAAAGCCTGGTTTCCTGAGGGTGCTCCTGGCAGGTGTTTCTCAGGTAACTCTCTCCCTCCTGCAGTCACTGCTTTGCTCTCTCTCTCATGTTTCCTCACTAAGCAGAGCAGTGGGTTGTGCACAGACTCTTCTCCCTGCCCATGTCCAGGTGTGGGCAGGGTTTGGGCTACAAATCCACGTGTAAGCGCTGCCAAATCCAAGGGCATTTCGTGTTGCCCCTCAAAAGCTGCCTCTGGAGCGTGGATTTCACCAACACTCCTCCACTTTGGGGGTGCTGCTGGGTTTTAGGCACGCCAAAGGGAAGGAGCTGTTGGGAATGGGCAGCTGTGGGACTGGAGGGGTCCAATGGATCTGTGACTGAGGGATTTAGTGAGCTGAGTAAGCAAGGCTGGTGCCCCTGCACTGACCCTTCTGCACCCTCCAAGCTCTGGGGCTGTGCCCAGCCTGGCCCTCACCTTGGTGCCACCTCCCAGCAGCTCCAGTGGTGCTGAGCTGCCAGAGCAGACCCTTCCACACCCTTCCCTCCTGACCAGAGCATCCTTTGCCATCCCTCTTCTGCCTTCCCATTGCCAGGATCTGCTGCTCCCTCCCAGCCTCCCTTCCCAAGCCTCTGAGTTTTCTCCAGCAGAAGCCAAACAAACCTTAAAAGCTTTCTGGTCCCTGGCTGCCTGAGGAAGGCGAGATGTGCAGATGGCTTTAAATGTATCACAAGAAATGGGCTGCTGTCCTCTCTGGCTCCAAGTGTGACTTTATCCCCAGCTCGCCCTGCAGAGGTGCAATTGCTGGTGTGAGAGCTGACCTGAATAACTAAAGACTTTGCTGCTGCACTGGGAAGTGCAATCTAAAAGCAGTTCTGCTGCTGAACCTTTCAAATTGATCAGCATTATGCAAATCTCACCTTCCTTTCTGGTGTTATCTCTAGTTTATGGCTTTAGGAGCAAAGAATATGTGCAAGGATTAGGCCATTTAACCCTCTGGCATCACCCAGAGTCTCTTGTCTCTCCAAATTGGTTGCAGATGCTCTGGGGGGGTTCTACACCTGCCACCCAAAGGAGCATCCAAAGAGAGAGGGCAGCACAGAGAAAGTTTCTGTGCCTTTTTCAGAGAAACTTTGCTTTACTCTCAGTGACCTCTGACTGAACTGCTGGTGAGGTGCCTTCCCCACTACCATTGAAACCAGGCTCCAAAAAACCTTTTCACATCATTAAAATGACATAGAGTGGCCAGTGAAGGATCAGGCTCAGCCTTATGTGCTTTGCTGGACATTAAAACCATTGAGAGAGTGGCAACTTCTTTTCTATTCATCCTTTCTGCTTCCCAACCCCAAAAACATTTGCACTTCAGAATCTTTCACGTGGTGTTTGTACAGTTGTAAATGGAAATTGGATATTCTGGAAGGCAGAGTTGGAAAGTGTCAATACAGGCTTGGACTGGGCAAACAGCAGGGGAAAGGTACAAAAAAACATGAAAAAGAAAGGAAAGGAAAGGAAAGGAAAGGAAAGGAAAGGAAAGGAAAGGAAAGGAAAGGAAAGGCTATGGAATGGGGCAACATGTGCATCATGAAGAGCTCTGGAGCTGCTTTTCCCTGGCACCAGGTGGAGGTGCAGCCAGTGCCCAGCTGGCATAACAAGGGGCACATGGCAATGAGCACAGGAATTCTCCTGCACCTCCATCACTCCAGTCCGTGCCCAGGAGAGAGGGGATCCAGGAGGAGCCTGTGAATTTCTGCTGCCTAAGGGAGAGGTTATTTCTAGCTCTTAATCCTGCATTCCTTCCGGATCCAACACGAGCTCGGGGGATTGAGGACTCTGCGAGGGAATGTAACTTCACTTGGCTGGAGCAGCTGGAACCCAAAGCAGTGTTTGCTCCCTTGAGGGAGCACAGGAGAGAAACTTTGGGACAAAGAAGAAAGGCAAAGGGTGAAGGAGGTTATTCAGCCCATTTTTGAATGAACTCCTCACTCCCTGTGTGGTGGCCAGAGCACGCTGGCTGCTCCAGAAGGGCTCAGCAGGAATCCTGGTGGCCACGGATGACTTGGACAAGGGTGAGAATGAAACACAGCCCAGAAATAGATTCGAGGGGGTTGTTTATGTTTTGTTCTGAGACTGCTTTGCACTCCAGCCTGGAATAAGCCTTTTCTCCCACATTTCTCCCCCTTGGCTGGCTCAGATGTTCAGCCACCAGCTGTTTGCTGGGATTGTTCCTTCTGCTTGCTCCCTCCCTTCCAAATTCTTCAGGACATTATTTTCTCGAAGCTTTTCTCAATAAGAATTTAATCAAACAAAACAAAACCACAGCAACCCACCGCTTCTTGGACGGTGTTTGATGTGTAAATATGTAAAGAAGGAGTGTTTTGAAAACGCAATCAGCCACCTCCTGGGGACTCGAGTCCTACAATGAGCCAAGGTGACTCCACACGGAGATATGTGCTCCTGCAAGATTAAATTCCAGCTGCAGTGGGAGCAGGGGTGACCAGAGGCTTCTTAAAGAGACATTTTTTGAATAGCAGCACGATTGTCCTCCAGGCCAGGCAGCTCTCACAGCCACGTCCTCACCTGGGGCTGGGCTTGCTCTCAGTTCCCACCCTGCAGCTCTGGAGCAGTTTGCCCATCTTGCTCTCTCTTTGCTCTCTGGAACCCAGACAATTGATACCTCTGCAGGAACTCATCAGTTTTATGGCCAAGTCAAGTCTGGAGGGGCACTAGCTCCTAATATTTTGCCATGGAGTGAAAGACCTTGCACAGAGGATGCCAGAACTGCTGTGATTGCTCCCAGTGGAGGTGACTCCAAGGAAAGTTGCAGCAGTGCAGTCAGGAGAGATACTCCAGACAGGGCTCAGGCAGGGGACTTCAGATCTTGTTCTCATCATCCTGCTTAAAGGATTCTCCTCTGCTGCCATTATTATGGAATCAAATGCACTGCAAAAATTAATACAGTGCAGTTTGATGGACAAGCCCTGCTGCTATTTATGCTTTGCTTGTGAGAAACAACTCAGGACACCATTAGCTTGAAACTTCCTCTCCACCAAGTCCAACTTTGCAGCTGATGGGTTTGGCAGAGCAGGCTGGCTGCCAGCTGGACTACCTGTGGCACTTGGGAGCATTAATGATGGATTATTGGGAAGGGACTCTCAGGAGTGGGGGCTGTGTCATTACTGATCATTTCTTCAGTGCACCAACAGAAAACACTCAAGTGACATCGAACTCCTCATTCCAAAGTCTGTTTAAATCATTTCCCCTCTTCTGTGTAGCTGTGGGGATGAGAACTCACTCCCTTGCACAGATGCAGCTCTGAAATGTAAAGGCTGGCCCTGGTTTTTTGGGAGCAATTACTCAAAAGGAACTGCTCCTCCCCAGTCCCAGAGAGCTGGCCCAGGATTATTTTACTCAGCATGAGTTTTATCAGGGGCTGAACTGCTGCAGGCTCCACCTTTCAGGTGCCCTGCACAACTGATGCTCCTACCACTGCAGTCACTTGAAGCCCAAGAGGATTTTTCCATCAGCTCTGCTAATCCCTGCCTTTAAATCCCAGCTCCAGTAATTGCAGCCTGCCCCTGGTTCCAAGCAGGGACATTAATCCTGCTCTGAGGTGGTGGGCAAGGTAAGCCCTGCATGAAAGGGCTGCAAAGTGGGCTTTGCTCTCCTGCTCCCTGTCTGTGTCCCTGCTGAAACTCCCAGCAATTTAATCTACCCAGGTGTGATACCAGGATATCAGTCATGATGAGTGGAGATAAAGTGTCAGGTTATTTGTAGAGAGTTAAGAGACAAATTCCAATCTGCATTCACTTGGGAGCTTCAGAGTGGGTTTGAAAGCAAAGCAAAGCAAAGCAAAGGATGCTTTTTCCAGACCGGGTGGAAAGCACAAGAAATGGGCAGTTTGCTGCTGTTGGATGAGCTCCAAGAGCAGAATTTGCCCTTTTCTGTCTCTACCCACATGAATCACAGCAAAAGGAGCCTCTCCTTGCTCTGAGGGCTTCACACAGGGCACAGCAGGCTGGGGCTGCAGGGAAGAGCCTGGCAAAGCAGGAGAGACTCCCAGGGGCATCTGTGCCATCCCTGCCTGCAGCCAAGGCAAACACCTCCAGCTTCCAAGCCAGGGCACTCCTGGGCACGTGTTTGCCTTGCTGTCATTTCTGCCAGTCCTTTCTGTCACCAGGAAAGAGCCACTTGCTGTGCCTTCTCCCTGGGCTTCCCCCTGTGACAGTTTCTGCAGGCTCTGGGGGAATGGGGGGTCTGCAAAGACCCAGTGACTGCTGGTGGAGGTCTTTGCATGTGAGGGCCAGAATCCTGGACACACGAGAGATGAAAGGCTTGTGCTGCAGGGAAGAGCATGGGATGCTTTAATCCTGAAATAGCATCTCGCTGATAGGAACAAGGGCTGTTTGTTTTTGATCTGCCTATTTGGGGAAGGGCTGCCCTTCCAGTAAACGCTCTCTTGTGCACGCAAACACCAATATTTACCTTGACAAGATAGTTTATTATCCTTCTTAATTTTCTCTTCCTCTGGACGTTTCCGTTCTCTTCACAAGAGGCAAAACCATTGTATGGAAAAACAATCTCAAGTGAACAAACGAAGCAGCTTAACACATTCCTCCTCCTCAGCTGAGCTGCACTGCCTGACCATAAGCATGTTCTTAGCTCTGTCCCCCTCGGAATCACACCTTAGTTTAGGTCATGTTTAAGGTTTTTTAATCTACCATATCTTATTTAGCATTTTTAATGGGCCAGATGGGCAAGTTCTCAATTTTTTAGGCATTCTTCCTTTCTGAAAGGGGAAATGAGAAGAACACAACTGCTGGAAGTGACATGGTGCAACAATACATAACTATATCAAAAAATGGAGAGTTGAGAACCTTTTTAGGTGTAAAGAGGGTAAGGAGAGGAGAATTCACCACAGAAAGGAAAGCAAACCTGTCTCAATAACTTTCTCTACCTCACTGCCCAAGTGAACCTGGGGAACACAAAGGGAAGCAGAGCTGACTTTTGCTGAACTCCTCGTGATTCAATCTCAGTTGCCAAATTCAGAGGATTAAAAGAGGCAGTGGATGTGCAAAGAGACAATGAGGCTCTGCCTTCCATTCCCCCAGCAAGGGAGGGTCATAAATGGCATTCCAATATCTATTTTCCCCCTCTGGCCGATGAACCTGCCTCAGGCACACCACAGCTCACTGCAGTTGTCTCCAGATTGCCCTGAAAATGAGCTGTCTCTGGAGTGGTCCTGGCAGAGAAATGAGCAGCATAAAACACAGGCTTAGAAAGTGCATCTGGAGCAGGATGATAGACAGACATGAAAGCCAGGGCAGCTCATCCAGTTCCTTCCTTCAGCCCCCCTGGGACTCTTCCTGTCCCAGCAGACGTTCTCCAGGGCTTTGCCCAAGCTCCTTCTTAACCCCAAGGGATGGAACTTCCACCTCTTCTCTTGGGAAACTGTGCCCGTAGTTCTAAGACCTCTCTACTCGATGTCCTCCCAAACTCCTGGTAGAGTGTGAGTCCTGGGAAGTTTGGTCACTTCCAACCCTTTGTGCTTCCCTCTGTGGAGTGCAGTGTCCCTGTGGAAAGGGGCTCCAGATGACCTGGTTTCAGACCAGCTCCTGCTTCGTTTAACTCGTGGTGAAATGAGAGGCTCAGGGGTTTCTGAGCGAGGGGTCGGCTCTTACGAGCTAAGCCCTGGGAAATATCCCTCATTCCTGGGGGCTGGAAAAGCAGGGTCACACCCACTGTGCTAAATAAGCCAGGAGAAGGCACTGCAAGCACGAGGTGCTTACCTGTCACCACCAGCTGCATGGTGAGGTTCTTGTACAGGCCGTATTTGGGGTTGCTGAGGACGATGGTGTAATTCCCGGCGTGTTTCGGTCTCACGTCTCGGATTCCCAGCCTGTACTTGGCTGGATCTGGCTCATAGCACGTGTGGTTGTCCTTGATCAGCTTGCCATCCTTGTACCTGTTTTGGAAGTCCCATCAAGACTGGTCATGAAGGTTATCCCTCAGAAACCCCGTCACTCATGTGAGGGTGGGTAAAGGGTCATCCTTGGGAATCAGCAAGGGAAATGCAGGTCTATAATCCCTTGATTGGATATATAATTGGATATATATTCCTATTATCCTCCCACACTAGAACAGAGCAGCATCTGTAGTGCTGTGGGATGGGTTCATCCAACAAAGAGGAGGAAGATGTTTTAATGGACCTCACATGCTTAACTACAGTCAGAAATGTACATCTAAATACCCCCAAATTATGCCGGATGGGCAACACCAAAAGCAGGAAATCATGGGGGAGCAAAGTGTGTGTCATCAGCTTTAAAAGAAGAGATTAATTAAGCAAAATCAGCCTTCAATCTGTTAATTATGACCCTTTGCTGTTTCTGAAAAGTCAAAGTCTGTGACCTGGAGAAGGACAGTCAACAGGCAGGTCAGGGAGGAATTCCCAGCCTGGAATGTTCACTAGGAGTGGCAGAGCAGTGTCTTCTCTGCTGACCCCACGTGCAGATTTGGGTTAGGATCACGAACCAGGCCAGACCTTGCCACACACAGAGCTTTGGGCTTGGTGGAAGGAGAAGCTGGGACATGTGTCCTACTGCCTGAGAATGCTGGAAACTTCCTTTACAGTCATTAAAACAACCATCCTGAGAGACCTCCAGCACGAACAGCTGCAGCTTCGAGGGAAGGCAGCTCTGGTGGCCCCAAACAGCTCCACGCTGAGCCCAGAACAAAGTCCTGGCAGGGAGAAGGGGTCAGTCCCCACTTCAACCCCCCAAAACAGCAGCAATTAACCTCACCTCCTGGCAGCACTCATTAATTAAACTGCTTTGACTAATATTAGGGAATTTCATGTTATTTCACTGCTCATAAAATGCAGCAAGGCCAGCCCTGAGCAACCCCTTTTACTGTGTGTCAGGTACTCCCTGGTCAAGGACAGGTGCTCTGGGACCACCTTCTCTGCCAGGACAGGCAAACCCCTGCCACATATCCCATGGGATTTCTGGGCAGGGACCACCTTCTCTGCCAGGACAGGCAAACGCCTGCCACATATCCCATGGGATTTCTGGGCAGTTAAAGATGTTTAAGATGTTTAAGGATGGGGTTGTTCAAGACCCCTGGCAGAATGAAGCCTGGAAAAACAGCAGGAGAGAGGACAAGTGAGGAAAGGGCAAAAAGGAACATGAACATCTCCTGGAGCTGCTGTTGTGTTGCCCCTCCTGTTTAGCAGATCCTTTGCAGTCCTGGTGGAGCCTTTAGTTTGCCCAGGAGGATTCACTGCATTGTCTACAAGGATCTGGTGGGGCAGGATTGGAGGAAACTACTTAAAAGTTATGAAGAGGATGAATTTGTCATGCTGAGAGTGTGTATTTTCTCTTACCCCCTGCCCCCTTGCAGGCTGAGCACCACTGATGGGAGTCAACAGGCAACCCTTCCCCCAGAGCTTTCTACTTGAGTGTCCCAAAGAGTTCTGTGTCCAGGGCAAGTGAAACCCTCATTTTTTTCCCTGAGGGACCTTTCTGGATGACTAAGAGGGAAAGCAGCATGGGAATGAGGGAAAGCAGCATGGGAACGAGGTATGGCTTGCCAAGCTCCCCAGAGCCAAGGCAGCTCAGCTGAGCTCTGAGCCCCAGCTCGGAGCATCCCCAGCTCCCATCTCTGGGATAAGGAACAACCCATCCCAATCAGGAGCCCTAAGGAAGGCCCTGCATCCCTGATTTTGCTGCCCTTGAGGGTACTCACCAGGAGACATTGGGTCGAGGAAAGGCATCCACCTTGGCAGCCAGTTTCAGTGACTTGTGTCCCGAGGTGATCTCGTAGTAAGGCCCTTTCTTGTGGGACACCGTAAGATAGGGCTTGTCTGGGGAGAGAGAGGAGCAGCAAGGCAAGGGATGGCAGGTGTGTCCCAGGAGAGTGTCACACCTGGGACTTTGCTGTGCCCACTGGGCTGTTCCCAGTACAGCCAGCTGGGATGGCAGGCTGTTCCTGAACAGCAGGAAGGGCCGTGTCCACCTGGGGGACTTGATGTGGGAAACAGAGAATACACACCTGCATTGCACCTGGATGGGGTTTTAAATACCTGGGGAGCTCTTGTCCATGTGGATGCCACCAGGCTGGACTTTCCAGGGCCTCAGCACCACGCTTGGTGCCAGCTTTTCCAGAGTAGTCCAGCTCCCAATTAATCATATCCTCAGACATCACAGGATCCCAGAATAGTCTGGGTTGGGAGTGACCTCAAAGCCCATCCAGTACCACCCCCTGCCACAGGCAGGGACACCTTCCACCAGCCCAGGGTGCTCCAAGCCCCATCCAACCTGGCCTTGGGCACTCCCAGGGATGGGGCAGCCACAGCTGCTCTGCCCAACCTGTGCCAGGATCTCCCCACCTTCACAGCCAGGAATTTCTTCCCAATATCCCACCTAAATGTACCCACTCCAACTAGCTGGAAGACACAGTGCTGGGTGCTGACTCTCACAGACTAATTAGTGGGTACAGGTGATTGATGGCTGTTTTAACTAATTGGTTTTCTCCCCAGTGCCGTTTCCAGATGCACAGATTTCATGTCTTTAAGCCTCTCTCAGTGCTGGGGCCTGGGTGCCCTGGTTTAGCTGCAGCACTTACCATACACTGTCACTGTGACATTGGCCTCCAGCCTGGTGACATTGAAGGTCCTGCAGATGTACAGCCCTCCATCCTCCATGGTGACATTTTCAATGGTCAGGCTACTGCCAACTTTGTACACCACATCACTCTGGTCCATTGCTCTCTTGGGAGAGGGGTGCTGGAAGGCAGGGAAAAAAAAGGGGTCAAAAAGCAGCATAAAGTGGGTTATTTTGCTCAGCCTTTCAAAGTCTGCCAGTAGAGAAAAGCAGTGATTCATATCAAAGTTATCGTCTCTCCCCATCACTGAAATAAATAATATAAAAGAGAAATCAGCAGGAAAAGCTCTTGTGAGAGCTTTTCTTATTGAGTCTATTAAGAGAGAGAAGCAGAGTGGAAGGGTGATGCTCCTCTCCTGAAATGTGGGCAGGCAGCTGAAGGAGGGGACAAAACTCAGCCCTTCTCCACGACCAAACCCCAGGGATCTCAGGGCAAAACTCCTGTAGGGTCAGGCCTGGGCTCTGGGGCTTTGGTTTTGGGGCTTTAAAAATTTATTTTGGTCCCACTCAGTGTTTTTCTGTATTAAAAGCCTCCCACTTTCTGAAAGAAATATATTATGAGAGAAATACAATCTATTATGACAGCCAAGTGCCAATGCAAATTCCTGTAGCATTTTAGAAGGCATTGTTGCTTCTGATAGGATATTTTAACCCAGAGATCTGGTCAAGAAACTTTACATTTATAATGTTAGAAATATAAGGAGGGTTCATAGGAAAAGAACTCTGTTCCACCATATGGGGTTCAAGAAACAAAATTCAGCCACACCAGTGCTTGACTTCTACAATTTCTCTGTTATGTTTTCTGTGGTTTCTTCACCGAAACAAACCCAGGTGCTCTTTCTCTAAGTAAGTAAAATAAGTCAAAATGAACCAGGTTTTGGGAATCACATTTTACACTTTCCCAAGAGGCCTGGGTATTTCTTTGAAATGTGTATTTTGCTGAACTAAAAAGAAAAAAAGAACAAACAGTAATTTTAATTTTGAGCACCAAAGTGAACCATGAGCAGAATTTCGGACACATGAACTGATCTGGAAAACACCCCTTCTTCCCTCTGTTTCTCCTCAGGAGAACTTTCAAGGCTTTGCTACCTCAAATCTCCCTCTCTAACATGTTTCTACTTCACATTTGGCACTTGAGTATTTCATTCCCCAGAAAGCTCCAGAACCTGCACTCAGAATTCAGATCTCACTCTTTGGTGCCAATTTCAGAGGGTACAATTGTCTTTTGTCTTGCTGTTTCCTACTTCCTAAATCCCCAAATGGAAGAGCAGGTGGATGACGTGCAACCTTTGGGTTTTGGCCCTGTGAGGCAGACAGGGCAGAAGAAATTGGGGGTTTTTCTTCCCAGCAAGGAGCAAACTCTCCTGGCTCTTCTTGCCAGGCTGCTTTTAGCCTGAGTTTCATGTGCACGTTCAGGAAGGTCAGATAAGTTTGAGATTCATCCAAACGAAAAATACAATTGTTGTAGGTTGGGTGTGGTTGGATATGTCTCAGAACAGGTTTTCCTCAGCCCCTGAACAGTTTTTGGGGAGGGGGAGATGCACAAAAGCAGAACAAGGGTTGCCACCACTCACCCTCCCACGGGGACACGTCCAGCTGAACTCAACGCGCCCGTTGATGAAGGTCTCTGCTTTGCACTCCAGATGGAGAGTCTCTCCCACCAGCAGCTTCTTGGGGGTTGCTTTCAGAGCCAGGTTCTGTATCCTGCCCTCTGAAACGAAGAGGGCAAAGGTGTGACCACAAGGCAGCCTCGACATCCAACTCGTCAAGGGAGGAATCCACACCCCCAGTGCCCCCCCAACATCCACTCCTTTCTCCTTCTCCTGTCTTTTCTAGGGAAATTTTGGGGAATGCCCACACATGGAAGGGCCTGACCAGCAGCTGGTGACATGGACACAGTCACCCAGGAGTGACTTCTCCTGCCTTTGCCGTGTTTGGCTCCTCACTGAGCTCCAGAGAAAGGCTCTTCAGGGCTGACTCATCCTTTTGAGGGCCCCTCTGAGAGGATCCATTTCTGTGCAACATCCAACAGGTTTCTCCTGCCCTCTCATGACCTGCTCCCTCAAAACCAAAGTCTTGACCTTACATATTTATCAATACCTTAAATACATCAGCTCTGAACTAAATCCCATCCTGTTTCTGGGGTCCTGCACCAAAACCACCCCAAGCACTGCACAGGACAGAGCAAGGCATTGCCTGGGTCCTTTGGGGCTGCAGAGGGATGAGCTAAGAGGGTTTTTTTAAGTTTGCATTCCTGATTCTCGTAAAAAATTACTCCAACAATGAAAAGAAAAAGAGACAGAGAGAGATTTACAGGGCTTTTATTCTGCTGCCATACAAATTTACAAGCTTGTTGCTTAAAGCTGAGTGCTAATTGTAGAGAAGGATGCCATGATCTAATGGGAGAGAAGTCACAATAAATATCAAATATATGAGGAGAGAAAGAACATACACTGAAAGCAAAAGAAAAATAAATTCTAATTGGCTTCATATAAAAGCCCAGCACTCAAAAATTTAATGTTCAGTTGCCTCAAATTCAGGCTTTAATTATGAGCCGAAGCTCAGCTGTAAATACAAGGGAAATGGGGCAGTAAATCACCAAGAGAGAATATATAAAGAAGCAAAGATTCGAAGGAGCAGTTTAGGGAGATCTTTATGTCACGATTGCGTGTGTCTAACGACCAGAAATGAAAATAAAGCTGCTGTTTGGTTCATCCTAAACCAGCAGTGGTTTCAATGTCAATACAGCTCCATCCAAGCAACCACAGCCCTGGTGGGCTTGGACTAAAACACTCTTGTTTTGCACCACGGAGAGTTCTCCAAACCAAGAGTGGATCCAATCCAAGTCCTATTGAACAGGGCAAAAGGGAGAGAACAAGTTCTCTTGGCTCATTTCAGCTTGGACTTGCTACAGATCCACACCCATCAGATCCATCCGATATAACTGAGGCTACCCAAGAAATGATACCCAGGGGCTTCCAGTGGCCACGCCACGGGGTCACTCACCCAGTCTCTGGGCCACGTAGTAGGAGTTGAACAGTGTCCCGTTGATGTTTGCAGAGCAGGAGAGCACCCCAGAGGGCACAAAGGAGTGTGAGGGGATGACAAACCCTCTCCTCGGGTCCCACACCATCCTCTTGAAGTTGAGCTCTGCAGAAGAAGGGTACTGAAAGAGAAGAGAGCAGGAGGCTCGTGAGACCTTCCCCTTCCCCTGCGCCCCTCGAGGCTGGGCTGGGAGAGGCAGGGAGGGTGGTCTCATTCCACACACACATCGCAGGCAACATCAACCTAAGCAAACAGAGCAGCCCTCCTGAGGTAGCACTGTCTTTGAAATCCAAGCCTTGGCCATCATAGAGGGGTTTTTGATTCAGCAGCCCCAGCCCTCTCAGATCTTAGGCAAGGACCCCTTGCAGGTCCCATGTCTCTCATCTCCTTGCTGGAAACAATTATGCCCATCTTACATTAATTTCATAGGGTAATATTTTTGCAAGTGGTTAAGATTTGCTTCTCCCAGTTCCACGTGCAGCTACCACACATTTTGCTGGGATCTCACAGTGCTTTATAAATATGGGTGAAGTTGGAGCCCCCTAAAATCAGAATTATTCATGTCACTAACTCACCTGCCAGCAGTTATCTACAAGGTTTGGTCTGTGGCCAGTCATCAGGTTCTCTCTAGGCCACAGAAATGGGGGAGACACTCTCAGAGCACCCTCTGGATTTCCACGGGAGAGCCCTGGGTGACCTCAGAGTGTAAATCATAGGATGGCAGAAATAAGGGGACTTAGTAACTCACATTTTTTGCCCTAAATTAATAAATATCTGTAATGTTCTGAGATTCTTGGAAAAACCACTCTCTCCAAGTTCTGCTTATGAGGAAGAAATGAGAATGCAAAAGGCAAATTAGAATGAACTCTCCTCCATATAGCTTTGGACAGCAGCAGTGTGGAGCAGCTTGGCTTTTATTGTGGGAATAATTAGTTTATTCCCATTATTCACACACAGGGAAGCCCTGTATTTGGTAGAGAAAATGTAATTCTGAAAATCCTGGATTATAATGTGGAAAAGAAACATGTGAAATCAAGTGTGATGGTTTTCTCTTTTCAAAGGCCTTGTTTGATGCTGTGGAGCCAAGGGAAGAGCCAAGGGACTGGCACTGGGAATGTTGGGTGGGAAGGAGCCACAATTCCTGTCCTTGGGAGCAGCAGCTCCTCTGACAGCAGGAGGAAACGAGGATTTCATGTAACTGCTTTTGAAATAATCAAGCTGTGGCGTCTCTGCTTAGAACCATTAGGGAAAATCAGACAAATTACAGAAAGGGATCTGAGACCCGAGGCTTAATCATGCTTTAACACTCAGGAAGGTCAGAGCTGGAAGTGGCAAATGCACACTGAGCCCCAGCGGTGACTAAACAGATCTGACAAGGCTGAAAGTGCCTTTTTTGCCTCGAATTAAAATCATGTTCAGCAAAACTAAAATCTGAAATGTGTCTCTTAGCTGAGTTTATTACTCACCGAGATGATATATGCAGTTAGCTGGGATCTGCTTAGTATTAGCAAGAGGTACCTTTCCCCATGCATATTTAAAGGCCAGAGAGTGCAATGATTTTAAAGTATAATGGTAACATAAGGAACTTAATTTACGGTGCAAAAAAGTACATTTTTCGACAAGAATAATAAAATGTGATGAAGCTGAACTTCATGGTTTGGCAGCTCTGCTCCCCGATGGCAAGGGGAGGGGGAAAGAAAAAATAACCCCACTCAGGAGGCCCTTTTCAACACTACACACATATTAAATGTCTTCATAAAACATTAGAAAATACAGATTTGAACAATCGAGCGAGAAGCGTCAATGGTGCTCGAAGGAAATCACAGTGGCTTCCCCCCCTTTGAAGTGTGTTGTCTACTGGAGATTAAATTTGGAAGCAGAGGATGTTCTAAATTTGTCCCATCGCCTTGTTCCCCTGTGCTCCTCCTCCTGCCCTGCTTCCTCTGCCTTCGGGAAGTCGCCTCCTTGGCTCCGGCGTGGAATTCCCACGCGGGGCACAACGAGCCGTGGATTTCCGTGGCTGGATCCCCAAGTGTCTCCAGCTCCTGGTCCCTCTCCTTGGGCTCAGCTTGGGACAGAATGTGCTAAGCTGGGAGGCATCCACAGGGGTCATCCATCCAGCTCCTGCTCCTGCCCAGGACCATGCCCAAGAGTCACCCCCTGTGCCCCAGAGCATCATCCAAACCCTCCTGGAGCTCTGGCAGCCTTGGGGCTGTGCCCACTGCCCTGGGGAGCCTGGGCAGTGCCCACCACCCTCTGGGGGAAGAGCCTTTCCTGGAGATCTGCTACAGCAACAAGGGCTGTGCTGTCCCTGGGCACATCTGGGAACCTTCCATCAACCTCACCAGGAGCTCCCTAATTCCATGTGCTGTGTCCCAGGAGACACCTGAGACATCCAGCTGCTAAGAGGAGCAGAGGTGCTGCACCAGCACCTCCTTGAGTGTCTCCCACCATGGCCAGAACAGCCTCATCTCCCACAGCCCCTCCAGAAGAGGCTGGAAAGGGGGCTGAGGATGAGCTCTTGTTCCCATCAGGATGGCTCGAGCCTTCAGCCTGGCAGGGGAATGGGAAGGCACAGAACTCAGGAGGCAGAATGCAGGGTTGGAGCCAGGAGACCTGTGTTCTGCTCCTCACTCCGTGACAGGCTTCTCTGGAGAGCAGTTCTAAAGCCCTTCACGTAAGTGACCAGACCTCCATCAATTCAGGACCTTAAATTTCTATTTTTGTTATCCCAAACAGCCTTGGCCTCCACAGGCAATTCCATCACCTTGTTATTCAGGCTGCCAAAGGGGTGGATGCTGCAGCCATTTATTCCCGAGGCTGAAACTTGCTTTAAATTGATGAAACGAAGCAAAAATGGGCAACTGTTCTGAGAAAGTTCAAGGTATAAAAGAGAGAAGCTTTCACAGATTGAATGGCCAGGTGTTACACAAAGAATTTTGAAGACAAATAGTGCTTTGTCACGTCCCTTTGCCAATTTATGGAGGAACAGCAAGGTGAGAAAAAGAGTTATAAACTCAGCCTGACCCCCAAAACCCCTTAGTCCCAATTCAGGACCTGCTGCTGGATTTGCAGTGTCTTGGCTAATTTTTTCCTGAAACTTCCCCATCTTCAGGCATCTTAACCTGTGGTTGTACCTGCTGTGTTGGCAGCCCAGAGCTCCAGCCTGAGCTCCTCTGAAACCCTCCCTTACCTGGGTAAGCCTGGGTCTGATGTCTGGCGAGGTCACACGGCAAGGGACGACCACCGTTTTCTTGTCATCCAAAATGTAGATGACCTCGGGATGCTCGGGGTGGATGTCCACGAAGGGGTTCCTGTAGTCTGCAGGGGAAAGGACAGGGGGTTGGAAAACTTGCTCATTTACTGCTCTGCAACCCCAGCAGGGACCCTGCCCACGAAGGCTGCCGTGTGACAGGACATCCAGTGACATCCAGTGACATCCAGTGACATCCTGCCTGTTTGCAAACGCCAGTGTCACCTCGGGATTAGAGCCCAGCACCAATTCCTTGGGATCCAGCCCCGTGTTCAAGCAGAAAGTGCCCAGAATGGCACAAATTTCAGTGCAAATATGGGAAAAGTCATGGACTGCCAAATCCAGATGCCAAGTGTTGCTTCAGGGTGCTGGGAGCCCTCCTGTCAGTCATCCAGGGATGTCCACGTGCCTTTCTGAGTGATGGCAACAATCTTTGTTCAAGGAATGCCATGGAAATGTGGAGGTGGTGTCACTTGGAACTGACCTTCAAAGGATCGGCTCAGCTCAGAGCTGTGACAGGAGCACTGCACGTGAAGCAGTGAAACAGCAGAGAAAGAGCAGAAATCTGGATGATTTCTCTAATTTCTGGTCCTGTCTTTCCATGCCAGCTCTTATTCCAAGCCACTGGTTTATTGTGACTTACCTAGGAAAAGACACGTGCTTTGGAGCAAGGAACATCAGGTGAGAGAGATTTAATTGGAATTAAAAAGGTCAGACCTGCAATTTCCCCACATTTGGGAAGTTTCAGATACACCTCTGAAGTTTCTGGGCAGGCAGGCACTGGTTCTAAGCAGGCCTGGGGGCTGAGAAACCAGATCTCCAGACCACAACCCTGCGACCTGGTCCCTAAAATTAACAGGGAATATTTATCCTCAGTCCAGTGTCTCGTGCACTTTCCCAGACAGGTCAGTTAAATTCTTCTTTTGAATGACATTATGGAAGGGAGTGCAGAGTTTGCTCCATTCCTTGCTCTCCACCTGAACCACACTTGGAGGTATCAAGGGGGCCAATATTTTCATAGCCACTTTTAAAGCTCGTGCACACGGTGGAAGGGCTTTGTACTTAAAAGAAGACCCTGGGTTGTTAAAAGAAGATTCTATTTGTGCTAGGGAAAAGCAGAGAAAGTGGATTTTTGTGTGCTTGCAACAAGTACTGGGAGTGCAAAGAAATGTCAGGGGAAATGTAGTCACAATTATTTCTAGTCCTGTGGAGGAAAAGAGAGGGCAATGAATGTGACACATGACAGAGGATGGAGATGGTGTAAGCCAAGAGGAAATGTGCTGGGAAAAAAGGAGCTTCTTGATTCCAAACTGCTCACAATTCTGGATCAAGTTGTGACTGAGAAGATGGGAACACTGAATGTAAAAACATTTGTGCCAGTATTTTTAGAGGGAATTTCAGAATAGCACTGTTTGTTTGAA
>VZUH01001676.1:0-39699 GCA_013401175.1 Xiphorhynchus elegans | reverse complement strand
GTTGACCAGGGCATTGATGTGGGACTGATGTTGGCATTGGCATTGGTACTGGTAGTGGTGGTGGTGGCATTGGCGTTGACCAGGGCATTGATGTGGGACTGATGTTGGCATTGGCATTGGTGTTGGCATTAGCACTGGTGTTGGTGGTAGCACTGACATCAACCATGTCGTTGATGTTGGTGGCACTGGTGTGGGTGTCGATGTTGGCATTGGCACTGGCATTGGTGTTGGCACTGGCATGCTGGGGCAGGACACAGGACAAAGGGAGGCATCCAACCAGACAATGTCTCCGATGAGACTGTCAGAGACAGGAGGGCACCAACCCCTCACCCCATCAACACACCCCCCCAAAATCCTGGGGGCTGCAGTGCTCGAGCCCCCTGTGCCCTGCCCAGACACTCGGTGGGGCTCAGGCAGGGCAGTGCCCAGGGAGCCCCTGTCCCTGTGCCCAGGGCAGAGCCAATGCCAGCGCCAGCCGCCCCCGCCCGGCTCTGCCTTATCGTGTGTGCCGGCCGAAAAGAATCATTTGTGAATAGAGCTCTAATTACATTATGGCTAATCCATTTTCCTCTCTGGAGCTGCTAGTCAACAGTTTATTCTCTCACCTCCGAGATGAAGCCGAATGTCAGTTTGGGAGATAACATTGACATGAACTTCTGTATCAGGCAAGTAGACAAATACCATTATAATCATTTATAATCCTTTAAAGCTGTGACTGAGAAGTGGCATTTGGACTGGATTTAAACTTGGCGTTGTCCGTGCAGAAGATTAGCCGCTCCATAAGACTTTGATTTCTGAATATTGCCCATTAGAGAGTTTTGACATAGGAAATTGAAGTATTATATATAGTTTTAACGTGGTTAACAGAGTCTGACACAAACAATAACATTCCGAGTTTGGTTAATTCTTTCGCATCCCATTTCCAGCAGGGAAAACTCGGCTGGCGTCTGGAAAGCACCCCGGCAGGACTTTGAAGATTAGTCCTGCTGGATGGGAATGGCACATCCCGAGCTCCTTTGTGCTGCTGCCGATGGCTATCGATGCTCTCCAGGAGCTGCTCTGCTCAGCCGATGGGCCGTTTGTGGAACAAGCCCAGGTCTCCAGGACCAACTCCAGCCCAAGGAATCACAGAACCATAGAGGCTGGAAAAGCCCTTGGAGATCATGGAGTCCAACCATCCCCAGCACTGCCAAGGCCACCACTGACCCATGACCCCAAGTGCCACATCTCTATGACTTTTAAATCCATCCAGGGATGGGGACTCCACCACTTCCCTGGGCAGCTGGACAGCCCTTTCTTTGGAAACTTTCCCTAATACCCAACCTAAACCTCCTCTGGCACTACTGGAAGCCATTTCTTCTTGTTCTGTCACTTGTTACTTGGAAAAAGAGCCTGACCCCAACCTGGCTACAGTCCCTGGGGTTCCCCCAGGGAATCTCTTGGCACCCACCACCCTCCAAGGGGTAACCACAAGTTACAAACCTTTCCCACACAGAGGTGAAGAGCCAAAATGCAGCAGGGAATGGTGCTGTGGCCCTTCAAGTGCAGGGCTGGATGTTCCCAGGCTGCAGCTGCTCCAGGGAAAATAAACACCGGGATCACACTTAAGGCTTCCAGTAGGAAATCAGTGATTGGTGTTTAACACTTTTTATTGCACATCACAAGCAGCTTAGGAAGGATATAAAGGAAATTTCAATGGTGGTTCCTGCCAGAGAAAGAGGAGGCAAAAGGAAGAGTGGCCAAGGGAGAGGTGGGAATGCTCAGTTGGTCTCTTTTAGAAGTTCTCCAAGGCAAAGGGATGTGCCAGGCTGCTTTTGGCTGCTTGGGCTGGGCAGGGACCTTTCCTCTCCAGCCTCTGGAAAGCTAAAGGTGCTTTCCATGTGCAGTTCATGATTTCCAGGATTGTGTCCCTCTTGGAAGCCTCTCCTGCTGCAGGGAGGGATGGGAGTGAGTGCAAGCAGGTCCCAGGTGTGCAGGGCTGCCCAGCCGTGGTCACACAGGGGTGTTTGGGGCACTGAGGGAGGCGAGGGGTGCATGAGCCACCCAGGACTGTGGGTACCCCATCCCGTGTTCCCCCTGGGTCCCCAGCCTGGAGAACTGGGTGTCTGTTGGAGGCACATTCCAGCCCATGCAAACAGCTTGCTGTCATCTGGGTTCAATCTCGGCACAAATGGGCTCCAGAAGGTTTGGGATATTTGTCTAAGACCACAACGCTTCTTATCAAAACATTTCCCATTATTATTTTCCAGTCTTTCCTCCATCCCCAGCTACCTCCTCCTTCCCTTTGGTGCCCTGCCATGCCCCAGCCATTAGCAGTGCTATCAGTTTTTCACTCCATATGGGAAGTAGAAGAGAGCTTTCCTCCAAAGAGGGCAGCCCAAACCCTCCCGGGGCTCTCAACCCATCCTCCATCTGCGGTCGCACAAGTGTTTCCTCCGGGGCATTATCACTGGAAATGAAAGAATGTGAACACGCCGGGCTCATTGGTTCTGTGTGTTTAATTTCTGCGTGGGTTTGTGTAAGTACTTATCGTCTTCTCCTTGGGAGATAATGGAAGACAAATGTGCAGGCGAGGGGCAGCTCTAACAAATGGAGCTGCCTCCCAAAAATGGGCTCCGTGAAATGAATGGGGACGTGGGAGAAGGGGGGATTCCAGGAAGCACCGAAAGTTATGAATGCAGCTAAAATCAACACGAGCCCATCATCAATATTCATATAGCCCAGCCAAAACATCTCATATTGTAGCTGCTCGTAAATCAGAGGGAGAGAAGAACGGGGAGAAGGGAAGAGGTGAAGAGAAGGGGGAAGATACAAAGGAAGAAATAGGTGGGGGATGAAGGGATGGCGAGGGGGGACGGAGGGATGGCGAGGGGGACTCGGCTCACTCAGGATAACATCTGCTGGGTCTGAAGTGGAACCACCTGTTAGCTTATTAAATTGTGCAATTAATTTCTGTGGAAGGCAGGGCAGACTGTATCTCACCACAAATCTCATCCTTCAGCCCCATCCTCCAACAGCGAGCCGGGTATGAGCAGCTGCCCGTTCTGGGGGCACAGGGCACCACTGTTGTCACATGAAATGATGGGAAGTGCCCAGCACCGCCCTCCACGGTGCCCGTCACCCTCTGGGTGCCAAGAGATGGCACATGCTCTGAGCAGTGGATCCCCTTGCCCTGGGGCAGTAACGAGAGGGCTCTCACACCCCTGCCATGGGGCAGCAGGGGCTCCTCAAAGCCCTCCCCTGCCTTGGCCTGGTGGTGTGGAAAATTGGCATCTTCAACATTTTTGTCACTGGCAAATTTCATATGAGGCCAAGTTTTAATCCAAAAAGTGCAGTGATTTGTGTGGCAGGAATGAGGAGCCAACTTGTCTACCCTCCTCTGTGGCCTCTCTGGGTCACACAACACTTTAGGTGGGAAAAGCCCTCTAAGATCACAAAATCCAACCCCAGCACTGCCAGGGCCACCACCAACCCATGTCCCCAAGTGCCACATCCACATGGCTTTAAATCCCTCCAGGGATGGGGACTCCACCACTGCTCTGTGCCAGCACTGGACAATCCTTTCCATGAAGAAATTGTCCCTGATATCCAACCTAAACCTCCCCTGGTGCAACTTTAGGCTGTTTCTTGTCCTGTCCCTTGTTCCCTGGGAGCCCCACCTGGGTCCACCCTCCTTTGGATGGAGGGGGAGAATGACAGAGCATCTCTACAAGGGACCTCATCACCCAGGCCATGCAAACAGGGGCTGCAAACAGCTGCTCAAACACATCCCAAAAGTTTGTCTCCAAAATTCTTACAGCCCCACAGCACCAGGGAAAAGGCTTGTGCAGGAGGGGCTTCATCCTGGCCTCTTGCAGCCCCGCCCTACAGCCCTTACCTATGTCAAAACCCTTGTATTTTTATTGTCCAAAAAAACCCCAAAGATTTTGAATAATTTATTTCAGGCATCTGTTTTGGGATGTGTTTGAATGGGTCCTGCCTGCAAGTCCCCACCAAAGGAGGGTTTGGAGCCCTTGAGGGGGACGTGAGCAGGATTGGGCTCCAATTAAGTGTGATGCTCTCCAGATTTGGTTCCCATTGTTGTCTTCCTCTGGCATGATGGACCAGAGCACTCGAATTGGAAAGGCCCCAGAATCTTCAGTCTCCTAAAATATTTTCAATAACGTTGAGAGCAATTTTCCTTAGAGCATGTAAGGATTTCAGCAGAGGAGCCAACTTTCCCAGAGGAATGATCCAATTACCAGGACTGGATGCTCTTGTCAATCTCTCCCTCAGGGACGTGGAAAATCAAAATTATGATTTATTTTTTTAATGTGACAGGGAGCGTAAAGGCAGAAATGTGAAGCGTGCTGTTATCTCCCCATGCACCCCCCGCTCCCTCTCCTAAGGCATCACTCTCAGCTAAAAATACCCACTGGTTTGAGGCAGAACCTCCTTAAATTCTGCTCTAATGACAGCACCAGCAGGACCCAGCCCTGGGATCAGCTCTGAATGACGAGTTTTTAATGGTGACCTTTGCATGTAAAAATTGAGTCCAAATTGCTCCAGTTCTCGCTAATGCAATGAGGGAAATGCGGTTTGAACCCCGCGGTTTGTGCTCGGGGACAGAGGCAGGGACAGGCACCAGCAGTGCCCCAAAAGCCAAAAATAACCCCCCCAGGGTGAGGGCAGTGGAGGAGCTGCTGGTGGGGAGGGGGCAAGCAAGCAGGGAATCCGTTGTGTGGGATGCTGCAGGAGCTGTCCCCAACATGCCACCACCTCCACGCCAAGGGGATGAGACCCTGCTGGGCTCTTTTGCACCCTGACACCCTGAACTCCCTCTGCTCCTGCCCGTTCCATCCCTCAACGTGCACCCTGCAGGGCTGCAGCCATGTCAGGGTGCAGGGGATTGGGGTGCAGGGGATTGGGGTTCAGGGGTGCAGGGGATTGGGGTGCAGGGGTGCAGCAGTGTTCCTTGGGGTGCAGGGGATTGGGGTGCAGGGGTGTAGCAGAGTCTCTTGGGGTGCAGGGGGTCAGAGTGCAGGGATGTAGCCCTGTTAGGGTGCAGGGATGCAGGGGATTGGGGTGCAGGGGTGTAGCAGTGTCCCTTGGGGGGCAGGGGATTGGGGTGCAGGGGTGTAGCAGAGTCTCTTGGGGTGCAGGGTTTGGGTGCAGGGGTGTAGCAGTGTCTGTTGGGGTGCAGGGATTGGGGTGCAGGGGTGAAGTAGTGTCTTTTGGGGTGCAGGGGATTGGGGTGCAGGGGTGTAGCCCTGTTGGGATGCAGGGTTTGGGTGCAGGGATGCAGCAATGTCTTTTGGGGTACAGGGGATTGGGGTACAGGGGATTGGGGTGCAGGGGATTGGGGTGCAGGGGTGTGACAGTGTCATTTCCCAGCCCTGGGGTGCCAGATCATTGTGCTGGGAGGAAGGAGCTGCCTTTGTGTGGTGGGCAGCGGGGGGCCTTTGTCCCCACGGGGCTGCCGAGATCAAGGGTGGGCAGTGGGATCAGCAGCCGCCACGCGTCGCCCGCTCCCCCTTAGAAGTTGTTGTTGCTATGGGGTCTATTGTTGGCAGCTTCCCCCCGGTGCTTTACATCCCGCACCTTGCTTTTCACAGGGTGAACAATAATGGGAACTCTTTTTTGCTCGTACAGTTGCCTTTTCACATTTTTTCCCCCTTTCGCAACCTATTATGAGGGATGACTCTGAAGAACTGCACAATTCTTGAAGACACGTTCCCCCACCAGCTCACACCGCGCTGCTCGCCAGGCTGTTCTGCACGAAAAGCCCAGGAAAATCTGCATATCTGGGGGCTGCATTAATTACCCACCTCTGCAAAGATTGCTCTGTGGCTAATGAAGCTGTCGGGGCAGGCACGGTGCCCATGCCACCCTGCCGTGGGCACTGGCCCGTGGCCAGCACAGCTCCTGCCATTCCCACCCCAAGGCAGTGATCCCATGGCAGCACAAGAGCAGGAGCCACCCTGGTCCCTCTGGCATCACCGTGGCACATCCATCTTCCAGCTCTTCAGCCCCCTCTGGCTTTGTCTGCTAATTCCTTGAGGTTGAACCTGCGATGGGAGGACCCAAAGAACATTGATCCTCGCAGGGTGTGACCTCAGGGCCCTGCAGATCCTCTGTGTGCCCCTGCAGGGCTCTGGGAGGACTCTGCCTCTGGAATACTTTAAATTTTGTGCCAGGGGCAGGAGCGGGATCCGTGCTGTGGGTGTTGGTGTGGGCAGAGGGTGGGCCTGGGGACAGGCAGCATCAACACACCACTGATTTCCTGTGCCAGCAAGGTTCCCATCCCCTTTCCAGCAGTAGGAAAACATCCTGAGGAGTTGGCCCTGCTCCTGGGAAAGCTCCTCCTGGCAGTGCCCAACCCCAGCAGTGGGATGCTGCCCCCTCATCCTCCAGGATCTGGCTTTCATGGAACTCACTGGAAGGGATAAATAACCCCACGTTCAGAGCAATTTTCCATGATGGGAGGTGATCGGATACAGAGCAGCCTCCCTCAGCTAAAAACCAAGTTGTACAATTCCTTAAATGGAAACTGATATTCGCGTTGAAATAAATTATTTTATTGGTTTGAAAATTCCTAACGATGAAGAGCAGGATCACACGCCAGATCGTCTGCTTCTTAATGACAAATGTTTTAATTAAAATAATTCTAATTAAATGGATGTCAAAAAAATGTTTCAGTTCAAAATCCACTTCACAACTTCACATCACATCCTATCAGGCAATGGAGCTCATGACAGAACAGAAAATAAACTGAGACCTTTAGGCAAATATTCCTCAAAGAGACAGCGGTAATTCCCAAAGCGCCTGCTCTGTGCTGGCTGTGGATGGTGGGGTGGCAGGGCCAGCTGCCACCTGCACCCCAGGGAAAGCCACTCCTAGGGCTTTAATGACACCAAGATAATGGGTATTTTCAGGGCTGCAACTCTCCTGGCTCTCCCTAAGCATCACTGAGCATCCAAACCCCACATGGGCTGCAGGAGCTGGGAATATCCCCTCTCAGCACTCAGGGCACCAGAGGCCAAGGCTTGCTCTCCTCCAGCCCAAGGTGGTTTGAAGGATGGCATTTAGATGCTTGAGGACATGGAGATGTTGCTGCCTGCCCTGGCTGCTGCTTCTAGGAAAGGAAAGGAGTGTCAGCAGAATGCTGCATGGATGCATTTCTAAAGGCACCTTTTTCCTTTGGAATGCTGGTGCTGGGATCAGAGAGTCATCCAAAGGTTTGGGTTGGAAGGCACCTGAAAGCTCATCTTGTTCCACTCCCTGGCCACAAGCAGGGACACCTTCCATAGACCACGTTTCTTCAAGCCCCATCCAACCTGGCCTGGGGCATTCCAGGGATGGGGCAGCCACAGCTCCTCTGGGCAATGGGTGACCAGCACAGACACGGAGGGAAGGGCAGCCCAGTGTCCCCACAGCACCCAGGTGCTCCCTGCAGTCAGAAATGCCCCAGGAGGGACCAGCGGGACTGAGAGACATCAACATCAGCATCCCTGGGACAGCCCTAAGCTCCACCGTATGACCCAAAAGTCATCTAATAGGACTTGAGGCCAATTATCAGTTTGTCCATCTGACCCTTTTAATTTGACATCCCAGGAGTGTTTCCAGAGGGGTCCCCCCAGCCCCTCACAGGTGATCCTGGCAGGAGCCATCCCACGTGCTCCCCCATCCCCTATCCCACATCCCACCCTGCACAAGGCAAGGCTGCTCCCCCAGCAGGGCCAAACACTGTAATTGGATCTTAATTACACGGCTCTCCGAGAGGTTATTTTTATTTCTTTGTTTGTTAATGCAATTATTTAGCTGCCCTATTTTAGCCTTGACCTTGCAGGAAGAGGGTATTTTCCAGTCAGCATAATGCTTTATCTTTGAAAGCTCCAATCAATAAGGATAATTAATGATGCCTGCTGCAATGATAGCCTCAGCAATCATTATCCCACATTAATCCCTGCAGTCAGCCTGGGGTCAAGGCCATCTAAATCATTCACCTGGGGGTGGAGAAATTCAAATAATTTACCCATTTAAATCCGAGGAAACAAATCCTGATGTATTTTTCCGAGCCATTCCAAGCAATACATTCGGAGCCTGTTGTGGCCGTGGTGTCACAGGAGCTGTGGGTCCTCCTTGCAGGAATCCAGGTCCCCTCCTGGGGATGTGCCCCAGGGACATGCCATGCGTGCCACTGGTTCCCCCCCGGGCCCTGGTTTCTCTGGCAGGAGGAATTCAGCGTGGGGATGGTCCCAGCTGCCACCACAGCAACCAGTCCCAGACTGGGGACATCAGGTGTGGTGCCACAGGAGGGGAGTTGTCATCCCCTCCCAGGGGCAAAATGTTTCCCCCACCAGCCTTTGGTGCCAGTTCATGCTGGGGATGACCCTGTACCCAAGGGGAGCCCCTGCCCAGGGGCACTTCTGTACCCAAGGCCACCCAAAGAGGGGACCCGCCATCTCCAGGAGGAGCAGAGGTCTCTCCCCAGTACTTTACCAGTCCCCCAAACCCCTGAGGTCCCCAGGACAGCCACCTGCACAGCTCCTGTCCCCCCAGCTGCTGCTGTGGGTGTACCTGGCCCCACCACCCATCCCTGCATCCCATTCCCAGCCAGGACGGAGCGGGATGCAGGGAATTGGTGACCATGGATGAGCACAGACTGCAAACCCACTGATACTGCCCATTTATGATGTCTTAGGGCCAGGAATGCATGGGGACAGTACTGGGAAGTCCAAGGGGAGCACTGGGCATGTTCCCCACCACAGTCCTCGGGACTGGCTCAGCTCTGGTAGCCTCCAGTGGCTGCTGGGCTGGGCTTTCTTCAACATTCCCTGTTAAAGGGACGCAGCTTTTGGACATCTCCATGCCAGGAGTGAAGATATCACTCCCTCTGCTCCATGGAAAGATAAGTTTTGGGATGCAGCCACCACTGGGGTCACATCCTGATACCTCCCAACATTCTCAGCTGGGGCTTTGCACCCCTCTCACCCCAAGGAGAGGAGGAGGACAGGGGTCCCACCCAGCCCTGGCTGCTGGTCCCAGCCAAAACAGCCCCCCACTGCCCACTGGGTGGAGAGAGACACCGAGGACTTGGTCAGGACATGGAGAGACCCATCAAGGACTTGGACAGGATATGGAAAAACCCACAAAGCCAAGAGCTGGTATTATTAGAGAAAGGTTGCAGAGCAATGTCCTTGGCCAAAAATCATCTTTGTTGATGATCAATAAAGTTTTGCTGACCTAAACCTGCTCCTGGTGGCTCTTGCAGGGCTGGGTTTGTACATTTGGACGTGTTGGTCGCTGTAATGCCCACCATGACTCCCACCATGATTCCCACCATGATTCCCACCACAATCCTTATCACAATGCCCACCAGGATGCCCACCAGGATGTCCCCCACACTACAGGCACCACCAGCAGCGTGGAGAAGGGCTCAGGGCTCTCTGTGCCTCCCCCCAGGGTCTCAGCCCAATCTGGGGCCAGTTTGAGGGACACCCACAAAGGTGTAAGAGCTCTGAGTCTCTCCATCGAAACGAAGGGGAAATTTGGCTTAGTTTTGATTTATCTCTCTATTATGAACAAGTTGGTGTTTTCACCAAAGTCATTCTCCCTGCCTGCACTGAATTAATTACAGCATATAATTTATATGTGGACATACACAATAAATTATGGCCCAACTCTATAATTCTACAGATATAATTAATTACATTAAACATCTACATTTTAAGCCCACAATTAGATCACCCTGAGAGACAATCCCGTTAGCATTTTTAATAAATACTTGTGTTTGAAGCTGTTTAACAGAGCACCTGATAACTGATATAGCAGTGTTAACATCTGTTCCATTATTTCCAGAGGACGTTAGTTTAACGTAATGCTCCTCACATAAAATATGCATTTGTTCTTGACTGTCAAGTGCCTCTATTATTTTATTAAAAAGTCAAAAAAGAATATAATCAGACTTCATAATTTATGTGTGACATTTTCATTACAGAAAACTTTATGCAAAATTGAATTCTAAAATTTAATTTCCTGTGATGTTTAAATTACTTACTATCTGGCTCCTCTCCAAACATTGTGATCACTCCAGGCCCCATATGAATTCCATTAAGGATATGTTTAGTTGCTGCCAAAACGTATGGGGTATTTTTCTATGTAATTCCAAGAATATGCTCCTTAAATTTATTTTGTGCCAGTTTAAATAGTTCCCCTCGTGCAGGAAAGAAACACAAGACATTTCGAACGACTGTCACGGCTGTTTGGTTGTTGTTTCCCTTGGGGTTTGGTGCTCCTTCAGCCCCCTTAGCTGAGGAGAATTCCCAGCATCCCACGGAGACTGGGATGGAGAGCAGGGCTTGGAGACTGGGCTCTCACCACACATCCTGTGTGCACTGGAAATTAGCACATGCAAATGAAGTGTAATGAGTGTGTGGCACAAGGGGTATGGTTCGTGCTGCTTCAGTTCCCAAAGCCTGGGTCTCGTGTTGCCTCCACTTCCCGTTATCTCCCCGGGAATGGCTTTAACATCCGTGTAAGGAGGAGAAATCAAAGCTCAGGGCCTGGAGGAGAGCAGGAATTTGGTGGTGCAAGAGGCTTCATGTAACAGGGGGGTCAGACCAGAATCACAGAATATGCTGAGCTCGAAGGGACCCCCGAGGATCAAGTCCAGCTCCTGGACCTGCGGCAGTGAAGCAGCAGCGAGGGGTGTGGGAGACCCTAAGGAGGGGCAGGAGAGAGCTCCAGCCCCACAAGAAGACACAGGACATGTGGGATCACCCACTTCCCTCCTCCTTTGGTCCCATGGCCACCAGGGATGCTCAGGCCACGCACCTCCCCCGGGTCTCCCAGCCTCATCCCTGCCCTGCAGCCCTGTCTGTGGCTGTGGACAACACGAGGCTGGAGGACAAATGTTTGACGAGTGAACCAGGTGCTTCTGCCATCCCTGCAGCTCTCCCCGCTCTTCCTGGCAGCTCTTTCTAAAATCAATCTGCATTTTGCATGCCCTCATCCACCTGGAGCCAAGGCACTATCAGAGCTGGGGATCAATACATCCGTGCGGCCCGTCGCTATCGGATTCGGTCATTTTCTGAGCACAACATGTCAGTAAAACTCAGCTTGCCTGGGTAACACAGCCCGATCTCCTGAATCTTCAGAGAAATTCAGGGAAAACCTGAAGGCATGTTTTTGGAAAGAATTCCCCCGTGTTGCTGTGAGGTTCACAGTGTGCCGTGTACTGTGGTTGATGGTCAGAGCCTCCAAAATGAAGGTGCTCTGCCAGATTTCTGTTTGCCTCCCTTTGTGTGGTGTCTGTGAGCAGCACTCCCATCCTGCTGCCTCTGTGTGCCTGGGGGAAGTGTGACCAGGAATGAGGAGATGGTGGGAAGAGGGGGCTGCTTGGAGAGAGCTGTGCCTGCTCCTGTCACAGCTGCCCTTGCTGTGATCCTGACCAGGGAGCTGAGCATGGTGGGGCACATCCCAGTATGTGCCAGGATGTCCCAGCTCATCCCAGTACATCCCAGCTCATCCCAGGATGTGCCAGGATATTCCAGCTCATCCCAGGATGTGCCAGGATGTCTCAGCTCATCCCAGCTCATCTCAGCATGTGCCAGGATATTCCAGCTCATCCCAGTACATCCCAGCTCAGCCTAGTATGTGCCAGGATATTCCAGCTGATCCCAGTACATCCCAGATCATCCCAGCATGTGCCAGGATATTCCAGCTCATCCCAGGATGTGCCAGGATGCCCCAACTGATCCCAGTACATCCCAGCTCATCCTAGCATGTGCCAGGATATTCCAGCTGATCCCAGTACATCCCAGCTCATCCCAGCATGTGCCAGGATATTCCAGCTCATCCCAGGATGTGCCAGGATGCCCCAACTGATCCCAGTACATCCCAGCTCATCCTAGCATGTGCCAGGATATTCCAGCTCATCCCAGTACATCCCAGCTCACCCCAGCATGTGCCAGGATGTCCCAGCTCATCCCAGTACACTCTCATTCATCCCAGCTCATCCTAGAACACACGAGTTCATCCCAAGAATGTCCCAGCTGATCCCAGCACATGCCAACGTGTCCAAGCACATCCCAGCTGCCCCTTGCCCATCCCATCACGTGCCAGCTGATCCTGGTACATCCTAGAAAAGCCCCCAGCTTGTCCCAGCTCATTGTCTCTTCAGGGACACCCAGGACAGGGCTGAGCTGTCACCTCCCACGCAGGTGTTACAGAGGAGAGCAAAGCCAGAGCAAACCCAAGTGTTTGGGTATAGTGGGATGTTGGACATGCTGGGAGGTGTCATCCCTTTCCCCAGGCCATGGTCCCTGCTCCCTGGCCATGTGCAGACCCCCGTGCCAGGGCTCCCACTGAACCTGATCCCATTGCCAGAGTGGGGGCAGCAGGGGGAGGTGATGCTGGGGCAGAGATGTCACTGCTGTGACAGGCCCATTCCCAGCTCACACTGTCCAGCTCTCCTTCTGCACTGGGAGGACAAACTGGTGGGTGGGAAACCTCCCAAATGCCGTTGGGTTTTCCGGCAACCGGATCGAGCGCCGGCCAGTTGTGAGCACAGAGCTAATAAAAGATGCAGCGGGGCCGGTGCCGAAGGAAGCCTGGGCAGGAATGGGATGACAGAGCAATATCACAGGAGGTAGGATCCTGCTGAGTCTGGAAGTGCCTGATTTATTTATATTCAGCTAAACTGAAATATTCAGAAGCAGAAGATCTCCAAGCCCTACCCTTTCGTTGCCTCGTTGTGTGTGGTGGTCACCAGGTAGTGGTTCTCACCCTGAGCCTCTTCCAGGGTCCGGCCCCTATTAACTCAAACAGCACAAACCCAAGTGAATTGTCTCTCTGATACACTGCACTTCACAAATTGGATGATGACAAAACCAGAGAGTTTATTACCAGTATCTTAATTTATTTATTATTGAACACTTTATTAACCTGTACACTTCACTGCCCGCTCATCTTTAACAGGTTATAGTAAAAGGATTCACTTATTCCTGTGTGACAGATGGTACCTTCGTCAATCATAGGTGTTAATTACAGTACCTAGAGTCTTTGCTTGGGAGTGAAACACCAGGGGAAGGAAAAGCACATTCTCATTCTGGAGAGCTGCTTCTCTCCAAACCCATTTCCCAGTTCCAGGAGCAATAGCAGGTCAGACCTCCTCACCTGGATGGATTGTGCATTTATATGGAGGCCAGATTACTGCATTTGGAGCCAATTTCCAATCCTTAATGGAGCAGAACTGTTTAGCAGGACTGTAATAAATATGGAGAAGTGGGTATAGAGGGCTCTCACCATTCCCTTATGCTGTTCATAGACGAGAATCATAAAATATCCTGAGTTGGGAGTGACCCACAAGGCCCATCCAGTCCAACCCTCAGCCCTGCCCAGGCCCATCTCCAAGAGTCACTCCCTGTGCCCCAGAGCATCATCCAACCCCTCCTGGAGCACTGGCAGCCTCGGGGCTGTGCCCACTGCCCTGGGGAGCCTGGGCAGTGCCCACCACCCTCTGGGGGAAGGACCTTTCCCTGGGATCCAACCCAAACCTCCCCTGCCACCACTCCAGCCGTTCTCTTGGGTCCTGTCCCTGGTCTCAGAGAGCAGAGATTGGTGCCTGGTGTTGGGTGAGGTGCTCTTGGTGGGTGATGGAGAGCTTGAGAAGATGTTCTCTTGCAGGGGAA
The DNA here is from genome assembly GCA_013401175.1 of Xiphorhynchus elegans. NCBI lineage: Eukaryota > Metazoa > Chordata > Aves > Passeriformes > Dendrocolaptidae > Xiphorhynchus > Xiphorhynchus elegans. Next base: position 26,026 of record VZUH01001676.1, on the reverse strand, counting down.
GGTTTCCATTGCTTTGAGCTGCGCTTTGCCACTTTGGCAGCCAGTGCTGGTGTCTGGCAGAGGTGAGTTTTGGGGAGGATCAGGCAGCACCAGGGCAGGGTGGGTATTTACAGCAAAAAGCTTGAGGGAAGAGCCGGACATCTCACAGTGCAGGCGGTAAAAATAGTATCGTGGGGACGGGGGAGGGAGGGGACTGTAATAAGAAACACACTGGGATGGGAATAACTTAATTCTGTCACAAACACCAGCCTAATGCACGCCCTTAAACTCGGAGCCATCCATATAGGTTTCCCTGCAGCATCCGCCCGTATCGGGAGGATCTGCTGCAGCCAGACACCGTGGTGCCTCGCACCCCGCGCTCGCACCAGCAGCATCTTTTAATGAGCCATTTCCCTATTTATCTACTGTCGCTGCTTCCCCAGCAGCAGCCCCGGCCCCGTCCTGGCCGGTAAAACCCATTATCTCGATGAGGCTGCCGATTGGCGGCTCCCTAATTGCCGCAGCACACACTCGTGCTCCCGCTGATAGATTACCCCGGGCTAACAGCCCCGAGTCCCCAGCGCTCCCAGCCAAGCCCAGGCTATTGGCTTCTGCTTTCAGGAATAAATCCTGACCTATCAATATATAATAGGGCTTCATAATCAACAGCTCGAGACGGCTCCGCAGAGCCGGGCAAGGTTTTAGCCGCTATAATTAGCAGCAGTCAGAGCCCGTCGGTGAGTGAGACTGTCCGGGCTGCGCAGGGACGAGAGCAGGTTTGAGGCCACGTTCAAACGGGGTTTAATCGCCTGCTCTCTGACTGTCTCGATAATGTGCAGGGGCGTAAAACAGTCCAGCTGGCCTGGGAACGTGTGAGAAACACAAACGCTGCGCCGGGAGGCTCTGGAGGGAGCTCTGCCCTCGCCGCTGCCGAGGTGCCTTATTCCTGATAGAGAAGGAGCCGTCGGGGGAGAAACCCTGGGAGAGGAGCGAGGCCACGCTGGATGGGGCTTGGAGCAACCTGGTCTGGTGGAAAATGTCCCTGCCCATGGCAGGGGGTGGAACAAGAGGAGCTTTAAGGTCCCTTTCAACCCAAACCATTCGATGATTGTGTGATTCTGTGCTCACCTTGGGGGCTTTGATAGGAGGGGCTCTGCGTCCACTTTAGGAGGGTTCTGCATCTGCTTTAGGAGGGCTCTGTATCCACTTTAGGAGATGCTCTGCGTCCACTTCAGGAGGGGCTCTGCATCCACTTCAGGAGCCAAGGGCAGAGGATGCTGTTGGAAAACATCTCCAGCCAAACCCATTTGGGTGAAGCATCAGTGCTCAGCCTGCCCAGCCGCGGAAGGAGAGGAAAGGAAGGTGCCCCCAAACAAGGCAGTAAACCCATAAAGTTAATGAGGACCCCGTGTACTTTTTTACAGTGTAACCCTTTACAAGCCCCTCCTCGGGAGCCAGGCTTTCAGGGTAACACAGTGAGCGCCATAAAACGCATGTTTAATGTAGCTGGGGGCCAAGAAAAACGCTGTATAATTGTAGTAAGCAGCCTGCTAAGTAAAATGATAGCTTTTAAAGGATGAAATATAGCGGAGGTTTTCAGGGCTGCACAGGCTCCAGCTTCACGTTGCCTCAAGAGCAGTCGCTTCATTTCACTTACAAATCTGTCCCTGAGAAGATTTGGGACAAACATCTCTGGGCTTGGAAATCAGATGCTGTCGAGGTGTGCTCGCTGGAAACAAATGAGCCGGTACCCTCAATCATCCCCTCGCTCCTCAGCCACGCCTGTTTGTGCCATATTGGGTTGATTCCCATCCATTTGATGCGAGCAGGAGCTGCCCTGGTGTCTCCTGGCAGGGCTGATGGTCCCTGGAGCAGTGGGGGATGCTCCCCAGAATAACCACTTTGGCTGCACCCACTCCCCAATTTAGCTGGGCACTCCCAGCCCGCTCCAGTCCCACCGAGACCACAGCCCCACCGCTGCCCAGCCCTGTGGGATGTGGTTTGGGCTGGGTTTCTGAGCAAAAGGGGCACAGGGAGAGGGGCTCACTTCGCCTTGGGTTGGGCTGGTTGGTGGAGTTAAAGTCTTTGCTGGCTCCAAACACTCCGGCCTGACAGTTGTAAAGTCAAATAAAAGGTTGCCTGTGGCTTAGCTGTGGTTTATAATACACAGATTAATAACTATTGTGAATAATGCATGTCCTCGTGAGGTGGGATGGGAGGGCACTGATGAAGACTTGCCATTTGTGTCATGCATATTCCCCCCTGCCCCAGTTGTCCCCTGGTTTCCCTCACCTCCCTGTTGCCACATCATGATGCCCATCCTGGGCCATCACCCAGGGCTACAACATCTGGAAAACTTCACCTTTCATGGGATATTCCGCATCCAAAGGTGATGAAGGTGCTCCTGGCAAGCTGTGGCTCAGTGGAACAAGATGCTGAGCCTGTCTGGTGGCAACCAAAAGACACCACTGCAGACAGCTGTGCAAAACCAAAGCCCAGAATTAGAGCCGCAATATTGTCATTTTGGCAGAAAAAGTGAGCTCCAAGCACAAAACACCCCCCTTTGGGCTCCTAATTCTGGGGTCTGTTCAAGCTGGGAATAAAGACATGCACCTCTGCTTTGTGGATCTGCACATAATGGGAAATTTCATCAGCAGCAATATTTTAGAAGACAGGAATCGTGAGATATATCACATGTAAATGGACATATCATCTGAGCAAGGCACCATTCATCAATATCACTTTGAAATGCAGTGGATGATCTGATGGGATTATGTAGATCTCAACTATCTATGGGTGAATGAAATTGGGTAACCTTAGCAACCCCAGGTGCGTTTGTGCAGCTATGAATCAACCGTCAGCCCGATGAGCTGGGCACAAAATAAAGGAATAATTCTTTGAAATATTCATAACAGTCTGCAGTGTATTAGTTTATAAGGCTCAGCCCATTATGCATTTAGGAAGCCAGCTTTGAAAAAACCCACATTAGCATTTACATACCCCATGCCGGCAGAAATGCTTATAAATAAAGGCGAGATGAAACACAACCAGCAACTGCAACAACTCCAGGTCCCTCTTCTTGATGGTGGAAAGGGCATCTCCCACCAAGCAAATGCACAGAGGAGGGTTATTCACAGAGACTTGGAACTGCACCTTCCATCATCCCACTGCATGAAAACAAAAGTTACACCCTGTAGTTTCACTCGTGTTAAAATAAATTCATCAAACTGCTTTAATGCCAGAACAAGAGGCAGGAAAATCTGAAAGGTCTCCTTTAAAAGTTGATGGAGTCTGGTATGGTTTGGGGTATTTTTTATTGAGTTCTACATAAGTATTTGGGATGACCATAAGATACTTTAAATATATACTGCATTGTAGTTGAAAAATAAGTAATTGCACATGTATTTGCAGAGATTTCTGTGTGCCTTTGCTGAGATTTCCATGTGCCTCTGCCCATGGGTTCATATTTAGATACAGAAAGGGCTGGTGAACGCTCCATCTTTGGTCTCCTCCATAGTGAAGCGCTCAAGTTTTCAAAGTTTCCTGGCTTTTCCCGAATGGAAACCCATCCCTTGGTCCTCTCACTGGCTGGATACTATAGTTCTCAGTCTGCAAATTAATTTTTAGTTAATCAATTAACCTGCAGCAGTTGAAATCACCCAGTCCAAGATAACCAACCTCCAAGGAACCTGGTCTAGTGGAAGATGTCCCTGTCCATGGCAGGGAACTGTTGGAAGGAGATGATCTTGAGGATCTTGAATGTCCCTCCCAACCCAAATTGCCCTGGGATTCTCCGACAAGGACAGGGAAAAAGCAGGGCCTGGCTGGGGTTTTGGGGTCCCTGCAGAGCTGCTCCCCCAGGCAGGATGTTCAGACACCTCCAGGCTGCCTTCTCCACCTCAGTGCTGCCTGCTGATGTGCTGAGGTGCATTTGTGGTGGAATCCCAGAATCCTGGGTTGGAAGGGACCTTAAAAATCATCCAGTTCCAGCCCTCTACAGTTCCAACTCTGCAGTTGGACCAAGGTAGCCAAAGTTTCCCTTAAAGCCTGAACAGCAGCAGTTACCTCAATAATTGAACATCTCGGTTTTCCTTGAAAATAATTCCTGCTGCTTGTGGTCAATGAAAAAAACTCCATATTCTTCAGTTCCCTCTTGCTCTTCAGGTCCTGAACACCCAAGAACTGGGATTACAGCTCCCCAGTCCTGCTCAGCATCACGTGCCATGGGCTGGGCTCTGGTTTCAGAGCGGGGAACACCCATTGATTTATTTCCCGATGCTCTAACCCACCCCGGTGCCTGGGCTGGCAAGCTCCGCGCTCTCATTTTTTTCTTTCCCAAGCCGCTATTAAAGAACTAGTGTTTCCATAAGTGCTCTTCGTTCTCATTACACATTTTGGGGTGGTGCTGCAGAGCTTGGCAGTTGCAGCACCCTGAGAATTGCAGCGGCACATCTGAAACAGCAGGCCTTGTTTATTCAAAAGCGCCCCCTCCGAAGGCTCTCCCGACCGAGCTGGATTAATTGTTCGGGACCTAGAGCACATGCTTCAGTGAAAATAAATTACTTTATTTCTATTACACCACCGGTGGCTGTGTAACTTAATTTCATTAGCCCGAACCTGTTGAGAGCGTTCAGATTTCCATAGCAGGACGCACTCGAAATGAAAAGACGCTTTCGATTCTCAATTAACAGAATCGTTCCCTTTCAACTGAAATGAATGTTATTGAAACCAATTAGCATAGACTGGAAAATCTCTCATTAATGAGGGGAGTGTGGGTGAGTAAACAGCAATGAAAAGATGAAATTAGAGAAGAGGCTCTTCTTGTTGGCCTGAATAATTACATGCTTAGTTGCCTAATTGTCTGGTGAAAAGCCTCGCCGTGCTAGTAACAGATTGCCATGTTCATTAGGCTGCAAAAGGCCACCTGCTGCTGAGGCTCATTTTCCTGCACTCCATATACACGTGTGGCTCCCCGGGGACCGCTATTTGGACACAACACTGGCTGTGAAAAGCAAATGAGCTTGCCAATATGCTGCAATATTGTGTCCTTTATGCCAAGATACAGAAGCTTAATATGTCAAATGTAATGAATAAAACCAGCCGCGATAAGGAAGTTGATGGGGAAAGTGACCTTGCGACACGTCCCGGGGCAGGAGTGCAGGGGCTGGGTGCGGGACCCTCCGTACAGATGTTCCCTTCTGGCCTGGACTGCTCCAAATTACGGAGCACAAAAGATAAATTACAACGGCCCCGGCCTGAGCGGCTCCTCAGACAATGGCCCGAGGAAAGCGCACGATGGCAACTGTTAAAATTGGAAACAAATGGGAAATACCCAACGCTAAGGAGGGCTCGGGAAGCCCGGCATTGTTCCTCTTTGCTCTGCTGTGGCAATAAACATCAAAGGCAGGAGGCCCCCGAGCCAGCCCTTCCTCACATCGCTCCGTGTCCTAGAATTGCTGGGGTTAGGGGTCTTTGAAGCCAGGCTTTGTTGCGTGGTGCTGTTTGCAGGGAGGAGTCACCTTGGGCATGGAGGTGATGGGTTCTCACCCCTCTGTGAGCCCCTACACGTGCCGTGGGTTCCCACCTGGCTGGAGGGATGGAGGGATGGAGGATGCTGGAGATGTGGCCGTGGGATGGGACATGAGTGAGTCCAGGGAAGGGAATGGAGATGGGGAAGGGGCTGGAGCAGCAGGAGGGGCTGAGGGAGCTGGGTGGGCTCAGCCTGGAGAAAAGGAGGCTCAGGGGGGACTTTCTGGCTCTGCAAATCCCTGATGGATCTGGGGAGGGATTGGACTCTGCTCCCAGGGAACAGGGACAGGAGGGGAAGGGGTTCAAGTTGTGCCAGAGGAGATTTAGGTCGGACACCAGGGAAAATTCCTTCCTGGAAAGCCTGTCCAGCCCTGGCACAGCTGCCCAGGGCAGGGCTTCATCCCTGTCCCTGGAGGGATTTAACAGCCCTGGGGATGTGGCATTTGGGGACATGGGTTAGTGGTGGCCTTGGCAGAGCTGGGGAAGGGTTGGACTCAGTCTTGGAGGGCTTTTCCAACCTACATAATTCCATGAGTCTATGATTCCATGTTATGCACTGAGCAGGAGGCAGTGCCAGGGTCCTACAGGTTGGTGCATGGGCACCAGCAAAGACATCAGGGATATATGGGATATATTGATATACCATTTGAGAGTATTAAACTACAGCAACAACAATTGTTGCCCACATAGAACTCCCCTAATGAGTAATAATTGCACGGGGAGGGGAGTCCCAGCTCTGTCCTATAGCAGAGGCGGAGCTGTGGCCCCCACAGCACCCCCAGCCCCACATGGGGCCAGAACAGCCCTCCTGCCACCCGTGCTGTGGTGCCACCTCTCAGAACCTCTGCCTGCAGCACGAACAGCTGCACTGCTCCAACACCCCATGCTGGCAGCTGGATCCCCACGGTGGCACAGCCCATCCCTGCCAGCAGAGCAGCCCCTCTGCTGCTCCCACTGCCCACCCGTGCTGGCACCAAAGGGCTGGGTGGCAGCAGAGGGGGCACAAACACTTCTGTTTGGCAGGGCTTTGAGGGGGCACAAACACTTCTGTTCGTCAGGGCTTTGATTGCTTTTCTTGGAGAGGAGAGCGTCGAACCAGCCCCCTCGTGAATTCGAAGAAGGGGAAGATGTGATTAAGGAATGGTTTTATCATTTTGAACATGGTAATGGGGCTGGCACGGAGCGGGAACAGCCGCGCTGGGCGCTCCCGGTGCCAGGCGGCACAGCTGGCGTCCCGGCACAGCACCCGGGACGGGGCTCCCAGGGGTGCATCCCAGGCATCCTTTTGGGCACTCCTGCTTCGTGGTTCTTCCCCCAGAGGGTGGTGGGCACTGCCCAGGCTCCCCAGGGCAGTGGGCACGGCCCCAAGGCTGCCAGAGCTGCAGAAGGGTTTGGATGATGCTCAGGGGTTGGACTCGGTGATCCTTAAGGGTCCTTTCCAACTCAGCATCTCCTGTGATTTTATGGCTGTGCATCTCTCTGCACCCCGATCCCTCCCCAGGGCCCATCCCACTCCCAGTAGGATTTTAGTGGTGGTTGGACCAAGCTGCCCCTCCCTGTCCACAGCCCTGACATGTGTTATTTAACTTGATAAATTGCAGCCCATGGATTTCACCTAAATTATACATGAAGTTGCCATTAGCCTGCTAATATTTCCAGGCATAAAATCAGACCCCGAGACAGGGAGCAAGGATCTGTTTAGTGGAAGGAAACAAACGGGTCTTTCCCACCAAGATGTGCCCAATCCAATGATTTCTCTGGAAATTGGATGCACAAACTGCTTGGAAAACTCCAGTTTGCCACGGGCAGTTCTGTGTTTCAGAGCCCACAGCCCTGTTAATAACCTTGACTTGGGAAACTCCTGTGGGCAAATGAGCCACGTGCAAACCCAGTTCAGTGCAGAGTTTTCTGTGATTCCATGAGCCCTTCTGTCAGCTCTGTGTGTTCCCACTGCTGGCTCCCCATGCTGAAGGTGTTTGAGCAGGCACAAGTGTCCTCCCTCTCCAGTGAGGACACTTCACTGATGAAATGGGATGGAAATTCAGAATCCACATGGAGACACTTTTAGAAATCCCTGGTGAGGAGCACGGCCCTTTTCTGACAGAACTGCCCTTTTGGATGCTGTGGGATTGATTTTCATCATCTCAGTCCATGGAGTTGAGGGTGTGCCAGTCTTCCTTCCCCTCAAACAGTTCCACCCACCAGAAATACGGATTCGTGCACCGATGGTCATTCCCAGGTTATATCAGTGCTGGGGGCAAATTAATGAGCACATAAAAACAATCCAGAGAATTAATGAACACGTAAAAAGATGCAGCTCTGAACTAGGTCATGAGTTGCTGTTTGACTCTCTCAATGAGCAAAACTCTTCTTGAAGCCCCCAGGCTCAAGTCCCATGAAAATCATGGATTTATGTCTGTTCTCCCTGACCTGTGGGGGCTGAAAAGTGACACCACTGAGGTGATGGTTTGAGAGCAGTCCTGGGGTGTCCTGATGAAATAAGCACTTTGGGGCCACTCCTGGGGTGTCTTGGTGAGGCAGAGTCACCCTCCACTTATGGACAGGCACTCCCAAAATCCTCCTCCATCCCACGGAGCTGGAAGTCAACGTGGGTCAGCAAAGCTGGGTGGCCTCACACTGTTGTCACCCCACCAGTTCCCACCACAGAAAGCCATTTGCAGCTGTACCTGAGGCCGTGTGCCCACCTGAGCCACAGGTGTGTGTGACATTCCCAACAAAATGATACTTTCCTCTTATTCTGAATTATTGTTATGGCTTTCTCAGGTTTTCTTCCACGAAAGACCCGATGCGATTACATTACTTAGGCTACGTGCCAACTGGTTAAATATAATTGACTAAATTAATTACTAAGATCAGTTTTACAGCAGATTAGGATAATTTATTGGGCAGTTTGTTGTTTTCCTAATAGTCTCACCTGATTGATGGAGAGGGTTGGCCATAAATGTTTCTTATGGCTGAGGAGCAGCAAACACAACTTTAATCAGGTGTTTTGCTCTGTGTGAGTAAACCCTGTGTCATTTGGGTGGCATGAAAGTGAAATTATTTGGAATGCCTGGGAACATTTTAAGTGATTTAAGGGGAAAAAGCCCAGAGAGACATACATTTTTTAAGTATTTGGCTCAGGAGGCAGCTCCACCTCACCTCTGCTGAGCTTTGGGGTGATGGGAATGCAGGAAAGAGCTGGACCTCAGGATACACCCAGGGAGCCTTTCCTTGCTACTCTATTGCCCCAGTGGGGATAAACTGGCACCTTTGGACAGTCAAAATTTATTGTTAGGGACAAATCAACAGCAAAACTTAAGAAACAATGACCCAAACTTAAGGAAGAAGTTCAAAGAAAGAGAAACCCCTTTCTGGGTGTGCAGTGAGAGGTTCTGAGTTTCCATCTCTCACAAAGGTCCCACCTGCAGTGGGGGGGAGGCAAAGGATGCTAATTTCATTGCAAAGACTCCTTTTAATGCAAAGAGTGAATGGTTTTCAGACTGCTGATGATTAATGTGGTTATTGATCAGTTGATCAATAAGGCCATGGTGTCTAATTATTGATAATCCTTCCCCAAATGAAAGATCGAGTGTAAGAAGTGCTACTTACAGAGCTCCAAATATAAAGTGATTCAGTGTGAAGCCTGGTAATTGAAAGTCAAACTAATCCCATAAATTAAATCACAGCAATCCATAACATTTACCTGATAAATCCTTTGGAAAGCTTTATTTAACTCTCAGTGCTCGTTGAGGAGGCTGGGGATGCACCCAGAAAGGTGTCCCAGCTGGGGATGGAAGTCTGGGTTTGGTGATGCCTTTTATAAATATAAAATTAGAATTTAATAGAATTGTGTACAATAATGCCACAGTTTAGAGCATCTAAACCCACAGGGGATTTGCTACACCTGAATATGTTTGGAAATGTAAAGAAACTGGTCCCAGTCACACAAATATCACCTGTACATCACATTGTTTTCCAAGCTCTTCTTTCCCTTCAAACCTTTTATATCCTAAGTAAATGAGGAAAAGGAGCCTCACTGCTTTTCCCAGGAACTCCTGCCGGCCCCTGCAAGACTTTTTAGGTACTTGGAGGAAAGTGAAATAAAACCTGGAAGATGTGATCGCATATTCTGGTGAGTAAACTCATGAGACCAATTAAAAATCTCAACTTTCAGGTACCTCTTTCATCCCAACAACGTCTTCTGTAGTGTGATATTCGGTGATCTAATGAGAGCAGTTTTCAGTAAATGGATCCAAGCTGACAATCCCCAAAATCTTGCAGCCCTCAATGTCTGCAAAGGGCCAGGGGGAGGGTGGGAAGGTCCCAGGGCAGGAGCAGGCAGTGCTCCCGTGGCTGGGGATTCCAAGAACAGGGATCTCCAGCTCCAACAGGGGCTGTGCCACCAGCACTTCATGAATTTTCATTTTGCTGCCTCTCCAACAAGCTCCAATTTGCAGTTTGTCCCTAACCTGATGTCATGGGTTTGCCCAAATTGTATTGAAGGAGCTGAAATAACAGGAGGCTCCAGTGGGGGATTTAGGAATTCCCATTAGTGCCTCCCCAGCCCCACAAATCAACTCCTGCAGATTCCTGTGACACCTGAGATGTGTCACCGTGGGACGTGAAGAGATCCTCGTGTCAGAGAAACCACAGTGGACACCAACAAACCCTTCCCTCAGTGCCAGCTGGCACATCCCCCTGTGCCTCCACAGGCAATGCCCATGGCACTCTCACCTTTTCTCCTGTTCATTCCCGAGTTTCCACCACCCACCTCCATGCCCAGCTCCTGTTGGGCAATGCCCATGGCACTCTCATGTTTTCCCCTGTTCATTCCCAAGTTTCCACCACCCACCTCCATGCCCAGCTCCTGGTGGGCAGTGCCCATGGCACTCTCATGTTTTCTCCTGTTCATTCCCGAGTTTCCACCACCCACCTCCATGCCCAGCTCCTGTTGGGCAGTGCCCATGGCACTCTCATGTTTTCTCCTGTTCATTCCCAAGTTTCCACCACCCACCTCCATGCCCAGCTCCTGTTGGGGGGCAATGCCCATGGTCTTCCTCAATCCCTGTTTTCTGTCTCCTTGGCACGGGGCAGAGACCACGGGGCTCACCCAGGTCCCAACATACTCCCAGTTGGAGTCTCAAGGCTGAACTAAACCCCTTCCAAGCTCTTTCCTCCTGCCCAGAACTGTTCTCTGGGTGTTTCATGGATGGTGGAAGAGCTGAATGGAGCTCCAAAAACTTTTCCCCCTTTCTGAGCAGCAGGAAGGAATCCTAAGCCTGTATATCCATATTTTACCCTCCCTTTTTGTCACTGCTGGTGGGGAATGATTCAGAACTCCTGCACTAAGGACCTGTGTCCCATCTAGAGAGGTGACAGGCACCTTCTGGGGGGCCAGGGATGCCCATCCTCATGCTGAGGGATGGTGAATTTGGATGTATTAAAATGCTCTGCCAGGTCTTGGGCTGCCTCTCTGCCCAGTGATGTGAACAGAAGCTGTTCATTTGCTCTCTCTGATTTTTTTCTCCCAGTGGAAAGGAAGGAAAAGAAGATAAAATAAACAAAATTATCTTTTTTTAAGAAAGGAGTTTCTCTTTTAAAATCTACCAATAGAATGTGCATTGGAACAGCATTTAAAAAAGATATTAATTATGAATTTGTGTTAAATACAGTGTAATGGTGCCCAAATGACAGCAGTGATTTGGTGCTAAAAATTGCCCCATATTTAATACCAGCATAAATCACGTGTAAAAGATTCCTCACACCGAGCAAAACTGCTTTACATACATAAACCTCATAATTTGTTTTTATTGAAAAGATTCCGACAGTCGAAGGTTATTTATGTTTTTAATTTGCCTGCACTACTAAATAACTCCCTCCTCAGGGAGCAGCCCCGGGGGGAGCCTTTGATGGGCAGAGGGAGCTGCTGCTCCAGGGGCTTTGCCCCAGCTCCAGCCTCTGGTGCCCCCAGTGCCCACCGTGCCCAGGCAGGAGCGTGCCCAGGGATCCAGCAGCACCAGCTGAAGCTGCAAGGATTGAACCAAAAAGTGGCACCAAAGCCGCACTTTCAAGCCTATTCCAAGCCCTCTGTCACTGTGTCCCTACACCTGAAGCAACCCCAAAAATAGAGACCCTGGGGGGCTGCACAAAGTAGCAAAAAAATCAAATCAAATAAATAGGTGCTATTTAAAGGTCAGCTGTGAAGTTGTCCTGACACACCATGATCTGTGCGTGGGGTGATGGGTGTGAGGTTTGGGCTTGGGGCATCCTGCCGGGTGCCAGCCCAAGGGGATATTGTGTGCCCTTCCTCTTGGTCCCACCACGGCATGGGGGCACTGAGGGCATCCTTCATGCTGTGCTGAGCCCTTGGCTGTCTGCGGGAGGCACAAAGTCCCTGAGCCCCCTGGGTGGGGCCGGAGGTGTCCTGGAGCATCTCTGTCCAGACACAACCCTGTGCCATGTGCCCTGGGATGGCCCTGCCCGAGGGGGAGGTGGGACCAGATGACCCACTGTGGGATTCCCGGAGGGCAGGGACCACAGGATGCGAAAGCCTTGGGGTTTGGGGTTTATCCTTCACCCCTAAGAGTAAAATCCCTTGCACGGATGGTGGGAAACCCTGTCCCTGTCCCTATCCCTGTCTCTATCCCTGTCCCTGCCCCTATCCCTGCCCCTGTCCTTGCCCCTATCCCTGCCCCTGTCCCTGTCCCGGTCCATCTCCCTCTCCTTGCCCCTGTCCCTTCCCTATCCCTGTCCCTGCCCCTATCCCTGCCCCTGTCCCTCTCCCTGTCCCTGTCCCTGTCCCTGTCCCTGTCCCTGTCCCTGTCCCTATCCCCGTCCCTCTCCGTCTCCCTATCCCTGTCCCTATCCCTGCCTCTATCCCTGATCCCTGCCCCTGCCCCTATCCCTGCCCCTGTCCCTGCCCCTGCCCCTATCCCTATCCCTGCCCCTGTCCCTGTCCCCGTCCCTGTCCCCGTCCCCGTTCCTGTCCCCGTCGCTCACACGCGCCGCGCTTTGTGAGCTGTGACAGCCTGATTTAATCTGCAGGAGGCTGAATGCCTCTGACCACTGCGCCGAGTCATTAACCTTGACTCGCATAATTGAATTCAAGGTTGATTGCCTGTGACCCTCCTCGGCGAGGTCCTCAAAATGTACATATTCATTATGAGTCCCGCCGCTAAATGGATTGCACAGTGAAAGCTGTAGCAATCAGCCTGCTTGGTATGCGGAGGGCGAGGAGGGCACTAATTGCATGTTAGAGCTGAGGATTAGATTATGAAAAGAGTGAGAAAATGAAGATAGATCCCTGTGACACTGTCAGATTAAGGGCAGCGACGCTCAGGAATATGACATTGAAATTTACGGCGCCGTTAAGGGAAGGGGCATTGAAAAAGGGGTGTTGGATGTCTTTTTTTTTCTTTTTTTTTTTTTTTTTAATTCACACGTATTTGCTCAGTTAGGAGCTATTTAAGACCGCAAGCTGATAAATACATATTTTAAACCTCAATAAATCAGTGCTCTGGGTGTCTCTGGATGGCTGATATGAGAAAGGTGTGCTCTCACTTGCCTGTTTTTTAATAGCACCCCAAGAAACCTGGGCTAGTGGAAGGTGTCCCTGCCCGTGGCAGGAGGTTGGAATGAGATGGTTTTAAGGTCCCTTCCCACCCAAACCATTCCAGGACGATTCTGTGGCTACATATTGCCCACTCTGCAAACACCCCAGGACTCCAGGGCGTGATGGGCCCAGGATGCTCCTGTTGGGATCCCAACAGAGCCCCCATTGGGCAGGGGGTACTGTCTGGGCCCCCCAAAACCTCACCTTGCCTTGATCCAAGAAGGGTTTCCCACATCCCAACCCCCTGCCTGGTTTAAACCCAGCAGGAAGGGGGTGAGGGAAGGTGGCCATGGACAATCTGGGGGTTCACGTCGCTGCTGTTCTGATAAGTGGGGAGGATTTTCCCATCTTCTGCTGCAACTCCAACCAGATGGGATTCCTTTCGGAATTAACTGAAAGTTAAGTACAAAAACATTTTGCCCACGGGGAATTCAGATCCTCAATGTGCTTTTAATAACTGTTTGTAAAACATTTAGGGAAATCTATGGCAACATGTTTAGGAAGGGGAGGGAAAATCAAGTTATTCTTGCCCAAAGATGATATTTTGGTATCTCAACTTTATCCTGTGTGGGCCAATTTCCAGTCAGTCGTACTGTTCAAGGCAATGGAAGCGTCTGAATGTAATCCATGTAAAAATTTTTAATAATGATGCTAATTGGCTTAAAATCTATGAAGAACTTTATCCTAATTTAGATGCCAGAACCTTTCCAGTCTAATACAGCAAACCCAGCCCAGTACAAATTGATGTTCTTTGATTGCAATGTGTGGGCCCCAGGTCTGGGCCACTTCTTTAAGGCTACTCATGTTAAAATCAGGCTTAAAATCCCAGAATGGGTTGGGTTGGGAGGGATCTTAAAGCTCATCCGTTCCACCCCCTGCCATGGGCAAGGCCACCCTCCACTAGACCAGTTTGGTCCAAACCCCGTCCAGCCTGGCCTTGGACACCTCAATCTGCCATAAAATAGTGTTGGAATTCCAGCATTTCTGGACGTAGAAACTGAATATTTAAATATTCAAGACCCAATCCAAAGGTCTTGCCTGTTGTTACATAGCAAAGTTCATGCTGTAAACGGTGTAAAAGCTCGTGCAGGTTTTTATCCCGACCCTAGAAATGGAAACAGGAGGTTTTGGGGAAGCTTTTCCCTTTCTGTTCCCTGTTATTGACATTTTATGTGCCAGGAGAGGCTGTCACCAGGCAGAAAGCACCCAAGAGCCTTTACACAGGTGCACCCTGCACCTTTTCCTTGCACCAATCCTGCCTTTTGTGCCCAAACCCCTCCTTTAATTTAACAAACAAACCTGGGAAGCTGCAAACAAGAGTGCAGAGCTCTTGGGATCTCTTGGCTTTGCTTCAGGAAGGAGAAGAGCTCCTCGGCTGGGCTGCTAATGGCATGTGTCCCTCGGCCACCCCTCCAGAGCAGTGTCCCCAGTAATCTGATTAAATTCCCAGTGTCCAGAGCTTGTGGTGTGGGAATGTCACCGGGATCGTCGGTGGCAACACATCCAAAAACACACAGCACGTGAAATGCCCTTGTTTGGGGGTTTCTAATATGTTGAGGACATAATTAACGGGAATAACTCGGCGGTTTCAGTCCTGAAAGGAGGGTTTCTAACTCAATGATATGTCAGGACCGTGCTGGATGAGTCTGACCAGAATTTTGATCTCCCGCTCATTAAATTACCCCCGTGTATGACTTTATAAGCGCTGAAAGTCAAGGAAAATCGTTGCTGACTGACAATTCGGGATTGCCGGAGAGTGCAGGTTCCCAACAGCTGCCTCCAGTTGACTCAGACTGACAAATTAGTCCTCCTGCTCCCTGGACAAGCCTGTAATAAAATTACCCTGCGACGTGTGGGTGTCTCCTGCACCGGGGGACGGTGGCACCAAGAGGAGGACAAAAATAGCCATTTCTCCACGGAGGGGAAAGAATTGAGTTTATAAAGCCTTCAGATAGAACAGCGGCGCGTTGCTGTGTGGAGTTACATGCGATGAGACAGCTAAAACCCCATTTGTCTCCAAAAAGCCCCTCTGATTGGTTTCAATTTATGAATGAGCTGCGGAGAGCGCAGGAAGAGCCCGAGGAATGCAAATGAAGCGGCCGTGCCACGCTCTGTGAAAAAAAACCCCCAGACATCTGATGGAGGGAATTTTCCGTGAGGAAACCCAGTCGCTGGCATTTTGGAAATCCTAAAAATACCCAAAGACAAATAGGCTAACTCACTACTGCTGAAATTTCATTTACTTACCAACCACACTAATGAGGCGCTGCAGAGGGACTTCTAATTAGATCCACTTTATTCCTGTCACTGAAATTAATTTATTTCCTTCAGCTCCTAGAACTAGTTTGATATTTTCCTGATTTTTTTAAGCCAGACAGTACAAAGGGTAGGAAAAGCTGGGATTGGCTCTGATATTTCTCTGCACCCTCTGGATGGAAGTGGGAGGTTTGGTGCAGGATTTGGCCAAAGCCAGGAGCTCTTTATGGGCGTCTTTGGAGCTGTGCTGACCACGGGGACAGGGGCTGGTGTGTCCCCAGAGCCCCCGAGAGGGCTCCAAGCAAGCACTAAAGCAGCAATATTGTGCCACTTGGCGATTTCCTGCCTCATGCATATTCAAAGAGGGAAGAGGCTGGATGCATAATTCATTAGCCATTACAATTGCATTAGACTATTTATACTATTACTTCGGGAGCTGTTTAAATTAAGGGTTACAAATAGCTCGTTTGTTTTCTGCTGCTCTGGCGTGGAGGGTTCAGCTCCTCAAAGCCAGGCCAGGGCACAGCCCAGGGAGGGGTTTGGCCAGGGAGAAGGGTTGTAGGGGGGTCCCTGGTCAGGGCACCCATCAAAGCTGGCAGACTTTGTGTCCTGCTGCTTCACTGGACATCCTCTGACCCCTGTGCAATGGGTGGAGCCCCCAGTTTCCAGTTCTGGGCTGGAGGTTCCGGGGGAAGCTCACTGGGACACTTGCAATGCCAAATAAATCCCAGTTGTGTCAGTGATGTGGCTCGAAATCCCCCTCCTCATACCCTAATAAAATCCAGAGAAATATGGAAATATGGGAAATCCTCGACTGGCAACTAATTGTCAACTAACTCCTAAATCCCAGCTCCTGGTGCACATATTATGACTTTTGGTGCCTTTCCAAACATTATTTTATTAATATGAATAATATATTAACTATTGAACAGCCTGGACTTCATCCAAACCACTCTGTTGTAAGTGCTTTGCTAAGACTTACCAAGGATATTTACTTCTCTAAACAACAGGCAACATTTGTATCGGTTTTGGTTTTATTATTGTTTTACTAAATAGTTGTGAGAGCACCAAGAGAGGGATCTGAAGATTTCCAAAACGATTTGAAAGATAGTCCATAAAGTGCTTTACATCTTCGGGGGTTTAAAAGGTGAATTACCGTTCTTTAATAATTGAAAGAACCCCCTCCAGAATGCATTTTGAAATGTATTTCCAGCTAAACGCAGGTTCCTCTTCTCTGTTCTCATCACCAGGGGATCACGTCAGGATGAATCACGGCCAGGGAGCCGCAGTCGGGGCCGTGTAATGTGAAGCGAAGCTGCCAGGAGGGATCCGCTCCCCGGGGACAGCCCGGCAGATACCGACGGATGAGCTCTGCTCATTACCATGTGCCCAGGTCACAGCCCACTGATGGATCTGATTTAGAGAAGACTCCAAATCCAATTTCTCAAAGTTTACTTAAAGCCACCGAGGCTCACAGATGCTTTTCTGGAGGGCTGTGGCATTAAAACTGAAAGAGGGTGAGATTAGATGTGAGATTAGAGCTCCTTTGTAGTGGAAGATCCTGACGAGAGCTTGGTGACCAGGAGCTGGACTCGATGATCTTTGTGGGTCCTTTCCAGCTCAGGTTGCTCTGGGATTCTAGGAGGAGGAAGGAATTCTGCCCTGGGAGGGTGGGCAGGGCCTGGCACAGGGTGCCCAGAGGAGCTGTGGCTGCCCCTGGATCCCTGGGAGTGTCCAAGGCCAGGTTGGACAGGGCTTGGAGCAACCTGGGCTGGTGGGAGGTGTCCCTGCCCATGGCAGGGGTGGGACTGAATGGGCTTTGAGGTCCTTTCCAAGCCAAACTGTTTTGGGATTCTGCGATTCTCTGAATAAAGGAGGGACTCTTTTGATTGGATTCTGTTTTTTGGTGACATTATTTTGATTGCTGATGATTTATGCAACTTATTTAACCAAAAATCCCTTTAAAGACCACATGTAGCTGTTGTCCAGGTTTAGTAAAATCAGGGTAAAAATGAGGTGGGAGTATTTACCTTCAGGCTGCGTTCCTGGGGAGGTGGGGACAGGGAGAATCAGTCCCCACTGAGACACAGGACAGCTTTGTAGCTCCCAGCTGGGGCTGGCGGGTGGTGCTTCCCACATCCCCTCACATCAACGTGCCCACATCCCCTCCTCTTCAGTGCAGAAGCAATTTTTGCTGTCCAGCTCGTTCAGATTTCGCTGACCACCATCCAAACTCAGCCTGACATGAGCGTGGCCAGTTCTGAGCATCCACTGGGATGGCAGCGCTGTCTCCGCTCCCCGCACTCCTCCAAACTCAGCCCACGGATACGGGAAGAGTTTAACCCTCCCCGGGCTACACAGGCAGAAGAGATACAGGCAGACAACTCTCATTTATAAACCCTCACATTCACGTCAGGCTCCTCTAAATGTGTTTCTTGCCCAACAGACCCTTCACGAGGCAGCATTTCACCCTTCAGCTTTCCCAGCTATTTCTACCACACCGTTCCACCCTCCCACATCCCGGGTTTTGGCTGGGTGGGGACGGTCCCCCCACGCCGGGGTTAACCCAGCGCAGCCGGAGGAGCTCCCTGCTCAGGTCTGAGGATGCTCTTCCAGACAGCCCATCATCTGCTAATGGGACTTAAGACAATTGCTGCCTCACCGGCAGGAGCGTAATGATCGCTGGGCAGCACGAGGCCCATTATCCATCATCCATCCTCCTCCTCCGGCTGATGAGAATGATTTCTTAGCCCAACCTCTGTGCTCTGGGCACCGCTGGAGTTTGATATCCCGAGCAAGGCAAGCACAGCTTGTGTCCATCGCTTGTGTCCATACTCCAGGACACAAAGCCAGGGGGAGTTCCCTTGGGGACTTGGAGGATGGGAAAGGTCCCAAGAAAAGCTGGGAAGGGGCTGTGTTTCATGCAGCAGGGACAAGGTGGCCCCCCACCCTGCCCAGAGCACAACTCAGCATCTTCTGTGATTTTTTGAGATGGGGATTGGCATGGAAAGAATCAGATCAGGAGGGGAGGAGAAGGAAATCACTAAAAGCTCTTCAAAATGCGTTTCTACTTGCTATTTCATTTTTTTCTAACTATCATTCTCCAAACCGCTCTGTGGTTCTGTGATTATTGATTGAATAGCAGCATTTCAATAATTGCAATTAAATGGATCTAAACTGAAAGGGTGTAGATTTAAATTTGGTATAGGAAGAAACCCTTCCCTGGGAGGGTGGGCAGGCCCTGGCACAGGGTGCCCAGAGAAGCTGGGGCTGCCCCTGGATCCCTGGGAGTGTCCAAGGCCAGGCTGGATGGGGCTTGGAGCACCCTGGGCTGGTGGGAGGTGTCCCTGCCCATGGCAGGGGTGGCACTGGGTGGGCTTTAAGGCCCCTTCCAACTCAACCCACATCAGTGTCCACGTAACCAGTGCCACAGGAATGCTGAGACATCAAGCCTGTGCTTCCCTGTCCCCATTCCCAGCTGGAGGACCTGCACTCTCCACTGGCAGGGAGAGGGTGAAGGCACCTGGCTGACACTCTCAGGAACTTCAAGTCCAATAAGCGATGCTCCGAAGAAATACAATAGTGAGAGCAGAGCCGCCGCTGGAAATTAAATCTGAAAGACAAGTATTTATTCTTCTCGGACCTCCTCGAGGAACACGGGCACAGCAGCAGCATGTTAAACAGGGCAGAGGTGCAGGGAGACAAATGTCCAGGCAGCTTCTCTGCAATATCCATTTGAAAGAAGCTTAGTGCCACGAGGCTTTCATCTCAATATTCCTGAGGCCGGATTTGAAAGTGCTTAAGGTTAAATATTACTCACTCTTGGAAAGAACATCTCCATCTGTCTCATAAAAAAAGCTTTCAGTCTTGGAGGTACTCAGGGAAACTTACCCATAAACAGGGTCATTAGAGACTTCAGAGGGGGGAAAAAATCCAAGAAGAAATTAGCCTTTCAAATTCAGCACTGGTTAATGCCACAAAGCCTGAGAACAAAATCCAATCCCTGTTTTCGTGGAGCTGAGCCGGCCAGTGGGTGTGACCCTGCCCCAGGAGATGCTGCACAGCTGGGTCCTGCTGGCTCACATCTGGCCATCCTGAAGTGTGGGGAGAGGAGAGATGTTCCAGCAAGCCCCTCTTGCCCTGAAGGGTCCCAGAAAGAGACCCCCAATGTGGTCCATGTCCTCAGGATGAAGCCAAAGGGTGCTCCCAGCTGGAGAACAGAGGCAGCATCTCAGGGATGCCAAGAGACTCTTGGGCTGCTAAATGCCCAATTCGCTTCTGAAAACTGGATTTAAGCAGCTGGTTTTGAACATTAGTGGTAAAAGAGAGACCCGAAATAGCACTGTGTGATTTGGGTGAAGTGCCCGAGGCCTGGTGATAATCACTGCAGTGCTCTTTAGAAGGAGAAATGACATTATTTTCTGGGCAGTGAAAGCAGCTGACGATGTCCTGAGGGACCTGCCAGAGCTTTGGAGAGGAGAAATCCTTGTCTTTGCAGAGCCTGGGAAATGACAGCCCTCAGCAGCCCAGAATGTGTGTCCTGGAGCGCTGGATCAAACACGGTGGGACGTGACAGTGCCCTCGTGACCACCTGTGGTGTCACCAGCCATGAGAAACCCACCCAACAGCTGGAAACACCACCCATGGTCCCATGGAGGGATGGCCCAGGTGGGGAGCTCTGCTTTGGGAATCACTCCTTGTTCAGCCTCGTGGAAGGAGATGAGGTGGGTCCTGTTACTCGGTGAGAAACATGGTTTGTGCTGCTCTCAGGAGTAAACCATCCTAAGGTGTCCCAAGGCCAGGAGGTGGGTCTGAAGCATCCCAGTCCTTTCTGCTGTTTGGTGTGTTGGAATAAAACTGATGTCAAGACTAAGATGTGTTTAAACTGCTCCTCATTCTGTAAAAAGCACATTATTCTGCAGGATCTCCTTCAGCCTGAGACTCTCCCCACGCCACCATCCTCATCCCTGCTGTATTTTCCCATTGTGCTCAGCCCTGCAAGGCCCCAACAAGACATGGGGTGTCTTCTTCAACCCCCCAAAACTGCAGCTGAATGAGATTGTGCCTGAAGATGCTGCTGCCCTGGTCACTCCATGTTGGCCTGGTGGCTGCACAGGGAGGCTGCTGAGGAAATCTGGGGTTTCATTTATTGATCGTTGCTCTTTGATTACACTGGGAAAAAGGTTGGAGAGGAAATGCCAATCACTGTGCAGAACCTGCAAGCAAATGGATGCTTTTCCTTCCTCACAGACCTGCCTCCCACCCCTGCAGGAGACCAAGAGGAGGCAGAGCATCACTCAGAGAGGTTGGGGTGATGTCTTCTCCTTCCTGCTCCACGTGAAGCAGGGAAAGAGGTGTCGTTGTGACCAACGTGGACTTGTCTTGCTTAAATACTCACAAGGAGACCAATAAGAGATCTCATAGAAACATACAAAAGGGAGCCAATCAATAGCAATAAACTGCTTCAGATAGTGATTAATTAATAGCAATTAATTTTGAAAAGAAGAGCATATTGACCTAAATTGACAGAGGGGCTAACCTTTGAGCAATTCACAGAAAACGTCTTTAAAAGAGTGATTAAGTTGTAGAAAGTAATAAAAGGGCTCCAGTGCCTCCAGGACGAGCTGAACCTGGCTGGGAGTGGTGTGAGGAGAGCTCTAATTAGGCACTGGAGCTTGATCAGGTACATTGATGAGCTTGGCTCTGCCAGATGGAAGTCAGCCATGGGGGTTTGGAATGTGTCTTTGGTATCAGGAGAGCCCAAATTCCTGCAGAGCAGTAAAAAGTGCCAAAAGCTTTGCAATCCTGAGGTGCCACAGCAAGGAAGGCTCCACGGTGTCTCTGCCCATGGCAGGGGGTTGGACCTTGATGGTCTCTGAGGTCCCTTCCTACCCCAACCATTCTATGATTCTATGGTGTGTCACCTCCTCCGAGCTCACCACCATCCCAAAACTTCCTCATTCATCAGAGAACAGAAGTACCCAAATTGTCCCCTCTCATCCAGGCCCTGCTGGTGGGATATGGACTGATGCTTTGCTGGAAGCCATTCCTGCAGGTTTCCTTTCCCTGAGGAACCTTGGAATGTCTCTCCTTCTGACCCATGGGTTGTCTTCAGGTTGATGCTCCAGAGCCAGCCAGCACCAGAAGAAATCCTGGATGAGGATGCCAGGGAATTAAATTAATTGTGGATTGGCGTTGCAGTCAAAAGAACTAAACTCCACTCTGATTAACTGCTGATAATTAATTAGGAGCAGTTGGTCAGTGCAGGGCTGTGTGTGGTGATGGTGAGTGGACACAGCCCACGTTTACAGCACGTGTGAGTCAACCTTGGTCCTTCCACTTCTCGTTTCCATGAGAATGTAAATTAATCAAACACTTCTGAAAATGAAAGAGCAGCATCTGGCGTGGTGGGATCAGGAGACACAACATCTCAGCAGGCCAAGATTGTGTTCTGAAGGTCTTCATTCCTTCCTCCCTTTCTTCCTTGACATTCTGAAGTCCTGGCAGATCGTTTGAAGTCCTAAGCAGAATCAAACAAAACTAATTTCCCAATCTTCCTAAAACACATCCCACAGAATGACCCTCCGTCACAACAGGATGCTCGGAAATTCCTGAAAGCTCCTCCTGCTGGGAGCTCCCCCCGGCCACGGACTTTCCAAGGAAAAGGCTCTTTCTTTTTCCAATTGCTTTGCTCTACCTTTACTCCAGAGTGAAACCACGATTGAGGACTTGGAGGAAATGGTTCATCACGGCCACGTTGTCCGGGATGCAGCACGTGGGCTTGGGCATGATCTGATCGCTCTGTGGTTTTGGAAAAATGCTCTCGTTTCCCAAAATGTGCCGTTTGCAGCTGGTTTTTGCAGGTCTGGTGAGCACAGAGCCTCCAGAGCAGGCACCTCTGTTTACCAACAGTTGCTTCCAAACAGATAATTAAAGCCTGATTTAGATAAAACATTCAAAATAAAGGCATTCTAGAGGCGTTTTGAAACCGTCCCGTTAAATGTCAGCGGCTGAAAATATCATCAGGGAGCTGGGCCCGCTGCGAGGAACAAACTGATTGGATTCAGCTGTGCAACAATGGCAATGCTGGAACATCCCAGGCAGGGCAGAGCCCTCCCAGGGCAGAGGCAGAGCCAGGAGGTGCCAGGGCCGTGTGGGGCCACCCCTTGTCACCCTGGCTCTGGGCACAGGGAGGACATCTCTGCTGGCAGGGCTTGGGAGGGATCCCACGGCATGATCGGGTCCCTCCCTCCGAGCTGAGAGGCTGAAGACAGCTCTGTCTGCAAGGGAGCAAATTATTGTTGAGACCCAAGACCTCAAACGACCTTGTGGAAAGACAAACTTGTTGTGGGAAGGGACGAAACCCACCCCAAGAGGGTCTATTGTCAATGGCTGGCACCGCCATAAAGTTCTCAATTGGGGACTTATTTAAAGATCAGTTTTCCTCGGATTTTTTTTCTTTGCCTTGTGCAAATCCAACTTGGAAGGAATGCCATTCTTTCAGTCCTCCACCAACACTTGTGTTTGCAGCCATGGACAGCCCCCTCAACTTGCATTTCAGCACTGAGGACAATTGCAGAAGCGGCTCCAGACTCTGATAGGACTTTTTAAAAACAAATAAACATCCCCCAGTGGGATTTACAGCCCGTGGCTGCAGGGCCAGGCTGATGAGTGGGAGCTGGAGAAGCTCCTTTCTCGGGGCACAGGATGAACCAAACCAGTTCTTGGCTGTTCAAACAAAGAAAGAAGAGAAAACCAAAGGCAGGGCTCCGAAAATTAGATGGGGTTTCTAGATTTCTTTGGGATGATTGATCCACAATGCTGCCTTTTAGCACTGGTGACCAACATTTTAGTAGCATTTAACCTGGCACTGCTCCTGGTGGCTCAGCAGCTGGCTCAGGGTGGGCTTGGTCTGGTGTTTTCGACACATTAATGGGTGAGGACAAGCTGGAACCAGCCAGGAGGCTCCTTCTTGCTGGCAAAGCACAGGGAGACCTCAGCCCCAGGTCAGGATCCAGCACCAGACCCCTGGTGAGTGACCTCCAGTGTGGTGGAGCCTTGATCCATGGAAAATAAAGAAAGGGAAAAAAAGAGAAAGAAATAAAGAAACAAGAAGAAAATTGAAAGAGCAGAGCATTGGACTCGTTTAAATGTCAGTTTATCTCTGGTTTGAATATCAGTCCAATTCAATTTGAAATGTCAAGGCCTGATTCTCCTCCAGCTCCCAGTGAAATGGTGTCAGCCCTCCCTCCTTGCCAGGGGATTGAGGGGTCCACGACCTCCCAAAGCCACCCAGGATCCTCTGGATTGCCCAGACTGGGAGCAAAAATAATTGTGTGGGTGATGGAACCCATTGATGGGACAATCCCTATTGACACCAGCTGAGGACGTGGCCAGGAGGGACAGAATTGCTCCTGCCCTGGCCCTGTGAACTCTGGTGGCTCCCAGCAATCTCAGGAGCACGTGTTTGAGAGCAAACCCTGCATTTTTGGGTCAGGTTTTGCAGCAAAGGGACTTTTCTAATAATCTTTTACTAGCTGTAGTATGCCTGTTATTACACGGCAAGGAACAAGATAGGAACCACATGTGTAGATATTATTTGCTGCAGAAGTTAAATTCCAGCAGTGACCACAGAAATATTTACATTTCAGGCTTGTAATGAAAAACTGCGTTATAATTATGGATTTGCAGAGGTGGGAGCACAATGTCATCACAGCATTTGCTAAAAAAATGCTAATTCCCAACACTCAAACCCCGAGTCAGGGTGAATCTTGGGAACACAGGGACACCTCACTTCATAAAGCTGCTACAGCGTGGCCAGAATCCCTCCTTTTTATGATCTAACTCATGCACGGAGTTTAATAAAATTGTATTTACTTTTCCAAAGGCATGTGAGTGCAAACATGTGGGAGGATATACAGAGAATGTCTTGGAAAGGGGAAAGATGATAAACTCCATCGTGGAGAGGAGTGGGATGGGAACCCAAAGCCAAGCAAAGTCTGCAGCAATAAGTCCTTGGGCCAGAGACATCAGCAGAGATCAAGGCAGTATTTTGACTCCTTGGAAGATGAATTTTTCACATTTTATCTCCAAAAGCTCCAACAGAGACAAATTTTGCTTCTGCAAAGGCTCCTCCAAAGCCATCCAAGTCAGGAGTCCAGAAAGTGCCTCCTCTGGAAGCTCTTGTTTTACAGGACAATATTCACCCTTTGAAACAACATTTACACACTCTTAGGGGCAGAGATGTTTCGAGGTGGTTCTCCATCACTTTGGCCCCATTGGTCCTTCCTCCAGTGCAAAACACTTCTGGGGTTTCCCAGGGGTTGGAGTGTTCCCAAAGCCTCTCTCAGCACCAGCAGTTGCCTCCAAAGCCATTTCAGGATGACCCAAGTGCCTGCTGTGGGTTCTTCTGAGAGTGAGGATGCCCAAACCCTACGTCTGAAGACCCACATGCTGTTGGAAATTCTTTTTTTCAAAGATAGTTTAAATAAAGATATTATTATTATTATATTCTTATATAAATATTGAAATGAACGTTTTTCAGTGCTCAGCCTAAAGATATGGCAGCAAAACTAAGAATAGGCAAAGTAACCTCTACCAAAGAGCAAATACCTGGGTGTGGATGTGCCCAACACAGGGGTGGGTGGTGGCTCTTCATTGAATGGGTGCAAAGGATTCCTCTCTAATTATGGGGACTACTGATGGTCTAAAAATGTTAAAGGCAACTTGCATCTGGTGTGACACGGCAGGTTGTTAAACAAGGCCTTTAGCACTGGGGGCCACGATTTCCCTTCTGATCCATTGTAACAATTTAGTTGGAAGGACCGATTGGGCACATTTTGGTTTTCACCCCATTTTGCTGTGGTTGGGTGGCAGGGGAGCCCCAGACCACCAGGGCTGTTCTTGGATTACAAGGAGCTGCATTTCCAGCGTCCCAGCCACCTCCTGGAGCCGTGTTCTCCTCCCTGCATTAGGGAAGAGCATTTTAATGATGAAAACCTTACAAATTATAGATCTGTGGAGGTCGCATAAGCTGTCCCACCTTCAATGAAGATAACAGATTTGTACAAGCACCTAAAATATTCCTGCAGACTTGGGAATTTAAGCTTATGGCATAATAGCATTTGCACAATAATTCAATCTAATTGTGGAGCCAAGCTGTAAAACTGCTCCGTCTCTGATGCTTTGCTGTGCAGGGGGGGAAAAAGGATGCTGTTCCACCTTTTTCGCTGACATCTAATGTTTCAGGTTTTTAAAAATATTGTATAAAGACTGAGATTTATTTCCTAAGATGTTTCATTAATGGTTGTGGCAGGCAGCTGGCCTGAGGTTTGACACACAATAAAATCCATGTCAAGAATATTAAAGATAGTGCAAAAGATAACTATGAATTTACATTCAAACAGGCTTTTGACAAAGCCATTGCAACAGGCTCCTAATCAGGTCTTGAGACCCAGCCTGCCCTCTCTTTAAACCCGTGATCTTGAAAAGGAGCTTTAAATTGGAAATTATTACACATTAAAACCTCAACATGGGCCGGATCGAAGCGGATCGATATCTTGCCGAGCACAATAAATCAGCCTCCTGCTCTGCGGTTACTGTTTGCTGAACATATTTAAATTTTCTTGTAACAAATTAATTCCAACA